>JFZS01000025.1:0-153656 GCA_000709145.1 Balansia obtecta B249
CAGGTGTGCAACGCGGTGCTAGACGGAAAGGGGTGAAGTTGCCCGGGTCGACGCAGACGGGAGGACGTGCAAAAAGGAAAAAAAAAAAAAGGTTGTTTTTTTTCTGTTTGCGGTCACGAGCGGGATCGTGGGGTTAATGCCCATGGCGTCCTGTCGGGCTGCAAGAGGAGCTAAACCTAAAGCTAAACGTTGAAACCTCTGCTAGCAACAAAACGGATTCTGTTTCCCGCGTCCAGGCGTCGTTGTTTCAGCGGCATGCACCCGGTTTCCCATCTTGTCCGAACAGAATGAGCGAGCGAGCTGGCGACAATTGAACCTGAATATTGCTCATTTCATCTCCTTTCATTGTCGCAAGAAACCCGCTTTTAAAGACGCCAGCCTCGCTGAATATTTTTCCTAGCCTAGCACCTAAGAAAAAAAAAAAAAAAAAAAAGACTGCAGTTAATTAGCGAGGGTCGACCGTCCGTGTTGCGATAAAGTTTCCGAAATGTCTCAGGTTGGCCCGTCAACGTCGGGCATGCGCCCCCGCTTAAAACTGAGTTTTTCGGCGCAAGGCGGTTGACGCTCAGCTGGCCTGGCTCATTGGACTAGCTGGGGCAGATGGGATGGTGAGTCGAACGGGCCTTGCAGAGATGGATGCCGATGAAATGCATCATGGGCGATTGAATCCATGTGTACGCCGTGGTGTTGTCCTTCTCCGAGGACGGTTCGTGAAGTGTGAAGTTTGAGTCACGGCACGATTAGCTTAGAGCCACAGTTGTAGAAAACTAGATTGAGTAGGAACGGATTGGTGTTTTTTATTTATTTATTTATATTTATTTATATATATATATATTTTTTAGTTATTTATAGGTGCCTCTTTTTAATGTTCTCGCCAGATAATCCCTTGCCTGCCCATTTACAATACGGTCAATGTCTCCGCCCTCGACTCCTTTCGTGACTTTTATAACTTCTCCTGCCGCCACTATGTCTTCGTTCATGCTTCTCCACCTCCTCCTTTACCTTGTCCTCGCCTTGACGCTTCTTTTTCTCCACCTCAGCCATGGCCACCTCGATACCCTTCTTCATCACGTTATGTCTCAATCCTTCAGGATGTCTCTGGCCCAGGAAACCATCCACGAGTGCTGACCCAATCGTGGCAACAGCGACTTTGGCGCCTTTGGCCCCTTTCCACTGTCCCGGATCGCCACGGCTGTCCAGAGCGGCACATATGCCGGTAGACAAGGCCGTGACAGCGCATGTGCGAATCAGCGGATTCTGCCACCAGGGTGTGCCTGCTTTGTCTTTCAGACTGTCCTTTGCAGAGGATAATGATTTACTCCTCGACGAGCTCTTCCCATTACGACTGGAGGGGGGGCCATCGCGATGACCGTGTCGACCATCATCTGTGGTTGAGTAACCGTGAGAGTGAGACCGTGGGGGCCTTTTGGCTCGTGGCAAATCGTCGTGGTCATGTGGAGCAAGTTCAGCCTCATGACCATTCCATTTCGCGTCTAAATAAGCCGGTTGGCGGCTCAGGCGTCTTCCCCGGCTCGGCTCAACATGGTTCTTTGGCAGACCTCCCCTCCAGTGGCTGTCGAAAGAAGGGTACGCCAGTGGGGGGCCATGCTGGTTGTGGTAGCCGTTGCTATGCAATGAGGAAGTGCCATAATATGATGGCTCGATGTAGTTGTCCAGGTAGTCTCCTGGAAGCGGGTGTGAAGGTCCGTTACTCCGCCGTGTTCTAGAGGACATGCTCAGGGAGGGTAGTGACTAGCTTGGGAGATTGAAATATTGAAGATTGGCAGATTGGAAGACAGAATCCTGCAGAGACGGTCATAGTTGGAAGAGACTCCCGGCTGGCTGCCATTGATGGACATGTTGACCATTATATCTGCTCGGAAGCAAATGCCGACATCGGGACTCGTAGACCTGAAAAGACATGAAAAGAAGGCGAGCAGAGAACAAGGGGCGAATGCACGATGCCGACCCAGATGTTGCATGCCACGAAAAGCAACTTATGTCCGCTTTTGGTGCTTTTGGTGCCTGAGGTGAGATGCCATGTCGCCATTGGGCTCGCGGCAAAGCCACACGCTTGTCGTAATTGGCCAAGGTTTCCCGGAACAAAATTACGTCATTACTGGACCCTTTCGCTCTTTCCCTTCTGACGATTGCTTCATGCATCGAACCACGCGGACACTTTTTCTGCATGTCTGGTACTACGGACTGAGTAATTCTTGGATTGTTTGCACGATTACCCTGCCACCTCTTACCCCTTGCCTACTCTATTCTCCTCTTTTTTTTTTTTTTTTTTTTTTCCCTTACCGCCTTGCATTACGACTGACGTATTGGTGCATCTAGATCTTGGGCAGCAGCAGCGCCGCGAAGTCCTTTGCGGACGAGATGCTCCATGTTGAAATCATTGACGCACGCCCGCATATTACGGCTTATGCTGGGTGACGTGAAACAAGGCCGGTTCTCAAGACATGCGCCTCCTGGTGACGACTTGAATATATTGGCATCACATGATATTTGCGGGCAGGAATCAAGGCCGATGGCTTTTGGTCACTTTTCACTTCCGGTGCGATACACTCCCGCATCTCGCCTCGATCGGTGCGTTTCCGACTCCCGATCGATTCCCGGCATCCCTTTGGGTTACGAGAAATGTGAGTAGGCCAATCACAAGAGTTGTTTGAAATTTGAAATAGAGTAGTAGTGGTGGCTTTTTAAATTCCACACTTAGCTCCCCCCACCTTACAAAGTCACTAACACGTTCGCATCGCTACTATGGAGCGCGTGGCCAGGCCGGTTGCTGACATGGCATGGATGGATCAAAACGTAGTCGCACTGCAACTGGCGCTTACTGCTGTGGTCAAGCTTCCAAGATGGGACGCTTTCCTACAGGACTCTTATCCTGTGCTGCAGATGCTTTGCTAGCACGTCGAGGAGTACTTGTTCTCTCTCGTATTTGTCCAGAACAGTATGCAGCATGCTAAAGGCGAAGCTGCGGCGGGAGGCGATGCTCGAGTGAAACAGACACCAAGACCAATCAATGGCCACTGCTGTGCTCGTTCCTAATGGCAATGACTGGCCTACGACAGCTTATAAGTAGTAGTCTCTCGTGAGCGCCGTGCAAGGTTCGAACGGCCTAGTCTGGAGATTAAGCTCATGGTTCAAGTTGCCACCATCTCATGTACGCAAAACTTAGAAACGATGCTGTTCTGGAATAGGTTCACGTGTGGAAGCCAAAGTCGGAATCACCGAACCAAGAAAAAGAAAGTATTAACACCATCAGTCAAGAAGCGAGCATATGAAGGGATTTAGATTGATCAATCCCTATGTCCGAATATGTGGTAGTGGTGCAGCAGCTAGGATGCGCAACATTTTGCTCCGGTCTCATATCCTCTCCTTTCCTATCAAGCCACCTCTCAATGACATGGCCATTTCTGGCACGGAATGCTCGGCCATGTATTTTTGCTGCAACGAGGGCGAATCGATCGGCGGCCCACACCCGCTGCTGGTAGCAGCCGTGCCTGTGCCTATGCTCCTTCTGACATGGAAGCTTACGCATAATTCGGAGTCGCAATCCCAGGTAGCGGAGCAGCTAAATCTCTGTCTCTCCTGGCTCTACGCCTGCGAAGAGCGTATACAATGGCTGTCATCTTCAGTAGCAGCCCGAAGACAATAACAGCATGTCAAATGGCTGACAAAAAGAATTGTAATGTCTCTTGATTCATCAGGTCGGCTTGGCCACCTTCCGCAACTCACTTACTCCCGTCTCGGGATCCCTGTACTCCTTCCAACTAACAGGGACCATATCATTGCCAGCCTCGCTGGTTGCCATGATCACGCCAAGTTCGTTCGAGGCCGTCGATAAATAGTAATTCGCCTGATCACCCAGAGAGATCTGATTTCCCAGCAAGTTAGTGGGGCCCATCAACACATTCAGGCCTTGGCTAATTTATTTTTTATTTTTATTTTTTTTCCTCCTCTTCATGATGCGGGGTGTTGATTGTGAAAAACGTACCACTTGTGCCTTGACGATATCCCCAGGCTTAAACGACTCGGAAATCTTCACCTTGTCCTTCTCCGTAGCGCGCACATCCTGCACCCGGATCACACCCTGCCATTCTGTCTGGAGCACCGTCTCGCCGACCTGCTGGATCACGACGATGGCCTGCTTGGGCAGAAGGCGCACCACCCGGGCGAGCACCACGTTGTTCACATCGGGGAGGATCTCCCGCTTGCGGCCGTGCCGCGTGACAGAGACGGTGGCGCGCTCCTGGGGCGCAGGCGCGGTGAGCTTGTTGAGTCGCTTGGTTGGGCCGGGGACCTTGGCCGGCACGGTCACGGTGACTCTGCCGAGGAGCGAGGAGGCGATGCTGCCCTCGTGGATGTGTGTGCCTGGTCCGGGAAGATATTTGGAAAGTGATCCGAGGACTTGGCCGGGGACCGCGGCGGATGGGATGTCGTCGATGGCCATTGGGGACAAAGGCAAGCCACAGTCGTAACCGAATCGTATCCCCAGGTTCCGCTGCGAGTCAAGAAGGGAACGTTGCGCTTGGCTGGTAATTCTGCAGGTTGAGGCCTCCGAGGTGAGGACTTTGAAGAAATGTCCGTGGATGATGTGGCCTCCGTCTGTTGAACTCCACTTCGGATGAGAGCGATATCTTGTCCTAGGGTAAGTTACTTTTCATGGACACACGAAACGTGTAAGCCAAGTACGGCATTCTAACCCTAACCCTGTACTAACCTCTCTGTCTTTTTTTTTTTTTTGACACGTTCATACCCCACGAGAGAACAAGCAAGGCTCTTACTCTACGCTAGCGTCCAGCAGGGATTTGTCTCGGAATCACAGCACCCAGGATGCTTACTAAGCCATCTCGTAAAATATCAATATGCATGTGCTGCGGAGTATTCTGATAACTTTATCCTTTAGCCGCAATCCTATCTCCTTAGAGCCCGCAAGCACTATTCTTTCGTATCAACAGGCAGTTTAGACCAATCAGGATAGTCGCGCTTAGAGGCACTTCTATTGACAAGCTGATTTAAACGATGATGCAAGTTCCAACAAACGCATAAGCTATATAGATATGCGTTGCACATTTACTTGCCCAGTGCGCTTCTAACGTGTGCCACAGGTCACTACACTAAAACTAGATGCTACTTCTCCGAGCCAGCGAAAATGTGTAGGTCGGTACAAGAGTGTAGTCCTACGGACTTTAAGGAGATAGGAATATATTGTGTGCGCGTACTCCGTAGAACTGTCCTGCAACATCACGCGCATTACCCTTCTGCTCGGCCAACATGGATGGCTTGGCAGTCACAGGAAAATAAAAAAAAATTTTAAGCCTCGTCCCTAGGCGGCGAAGAAAGTGGCCGGTCGTTACGCTAGTCTCGGTTTGGTCACTGGACCGGCCAGTTTTCTTGCGAGATCACGCCACCGAAGTCCAAGTCCCGGCGCAAGCCACAATCAATGCGCCCCACTTCGTTCCCGTGCAAATCACGGCAATCACTCCGGTATAAAAGATACTGCGGTACGGAGTAATATGTAGTAACTCTATTAGCATGGAAGGTCGCTGGGGGAGAGGGGGGGGGGGGGTTCGCGGAAGGTCGTGAAATTTTTTGGCGCATGCAGACAGGTAATTGATCCGATTCTTAGCATCCCCCACCAAAGGCTAACTTGAAACATTTGTGCAAAAAGGAGAGGTACCTCACTTTACTGAATTTATGTTACAAGTCTTTACAAGCAGTTACCTACATGAACAGCCTCATGATAGCCCGCTTGAGGTTCATCATTGGTATGCATTCGAGCTCTGGCTCGTATAAGAATAGGAGGAGAGGCAACAAATGGCTGCTCAGCCCCGGTGCTTGCTTGTGAAGTGCTCGTAAAGAATAGAGAAGCTTCAGCTTCATGTGAGGAACTGTGAACGTGCATAGGATGGAGCTGCTCAGGCACGCCAACCGGAGTTATGCGGACAATTAGCTCATGCTCCATTTGTATCCGTACATCCCAAGGGGTAAAGGAGTACTTAATGGATTAGTTAATGCGGTCCTTGCGCGCGGATGCAACGCCAGAGGGACCGTTTCTATAAACTAGTTATTTTTTTGAGGAGAGGACGTGACTTTTTTCATTCGTTCCCTTTATAATTCTAGTTACTTAAAGCTCGCAGTAACCGCCGCGCCAGAATTCATATTGATACAGAGTCTGTATAACACATAGGTTTTTTTTTTTTTTTTTTTTTTTTTTTTTTTTTTTTTTTCACGAAATACGGCGTAAATAGTAGATCCAATGGCTTCTCACATGCGCACAGCAGACATTGTAAGCTCGTAATGTTATCTCACATGAAACTAAAGAACCTCGCGGCGTTTCGACCGCGAAAGGGAGAAACCCCCCGGGCACGACCCGTTCCGCCTCATCGTATGATTTTCCGTCGCCAAACAATGACTTTGTTTGTGTTGTATGTATAGGAGTCAGGCCACTCCGTATACGAGGCATTGGCAATTCTTGTTTCCAGCCACGGAGTACTCCGCGGGGTTATTTCCGAACATGTCCGCTTCCGTCCGTGCTTTCATGCACGCTTCGTCTCTTCCGCCCTTCTTCTCCCCACTACTCACTTGGGTTTGCTTCAGCTCTGTCATCACCGCCACGTGTGTGGGTTAGGATAAAGTAGCCGGTCGTTCGACGCCACAACTTGTGAGTTAGCGATGGGACATCACTGATTTTTAGATCTGGACCCTCGTGAACTCCGAAAGTAGGCAAATGGTGAGATTTGAAGCCTGCAAAGCCTGCGAGCCTGCCTAGTTAGCCCGCCTGGCCTTGTTTGGTCCATCCAATCCTCTCCCCCAAGACACTGAACAGCCTGCCATTGACTGCATTTATCAAGGTTCGTAAGCTTTTTCGTGAGTAGGGTTCTGCCACTTCGTCTGTATCGAACCAGGTTGGCGCGCGATGGGGGTAAGATCATAGTGACCACGTGGGCGGGCCGGGCTGTCTTTGGAAATATGCCGGTCCGCGCCCCCGGGCCGCCCTGGGCTCCTTATGCCTTATGCAGGAAAGGGCAATTTCGTCTGGGGCCGTCTGGAATCAATGTCTGGAATCTGCATGACCCGCTTTCCAAAGGCTAGCGTCCCGCAGTCATATTTAAAGCCGGACACAATCAACAACTCCGTATACAAGGAAGGCACCTACTATAGCCAGGGGACCCACCCATCCTCCGCTAGCTCCTGGGTACGTACCTCTGACCAGCCACAACGGCTCCCTCCATCCGCGTTTAATTGTGGCAATATGTCCGATGTACCTGCCTAAGTACTGGGTAGATACTAGGTACCTATCTAAGCACTCTTAGAGCTTAAGTCTATTACATCATCTAGGGGGTGGTTCTTCTAATCCCGATTGGGCTGTTGTCCCATTCGAGATCTGGTGACCTCGCTGCTGCCTTCGTACTGCCAAAACGATAGCATGCCTGGATGCAAAGCTGCAGACAAGGATTTAAAAGGTTGCAAAGACAATTCATCCATCGACGCCCTTCAGCTGATTGCAAGGATATTCGCCTTTGTCCACGATACCAGCCACCCCGCCGCCAAGATGGCGAGGATAACCGACAATGCGTCTTGCCTGCGGAAACGCTGCCCAGGCCCCCGACTCGGAAGTGATGGTGATACTGCGGACTCCCCGGTGGGTAAGCAGCTGCATATTATAATTAGCGAGCAAATCATGCTTATTTGATCCTCTCTGGGACCGGTAATCCTTGTCGTTGCTCACTCAGAACGAGGCCATGGTTTTGCAATCGACAGGCTTGGAGCCCACGATAAGTTTCTAAGGGTGCCAATAATGTCGATCCAGTAGGAATCAGGAACGGATCAAGAAGAAGCTGTACAGAATTTCCATGGGTTGGTTCTATCGGCCTGTATGTCCTTGCCGACTGACCCCCCTTCAAAGTCGGCACATGTCTGCAATTAGTTCCAATACGAAACGGCAAGACCAAGCTAATCGTATCTTACCATCCGGCCCACAGCCCGTTGTGTTTGTTTTCACTACCCGAACTTTCCATCATGGCACACTGGACTTCGTTGGACCCGAGGGCCGGTTCCACGCCCTCGGCGGCCGCGTTGGTTGTCCACCACTTAAACAGAGACGAAACATATAAAGAGAATATAAAGGAAGCTTGCCCTCGCCTCTTTTCTTATACACTCTGGCGAACAGGTACCTCAGAGGTCCAAGGTTTTCTTCATCGTTTCAAAGCAAGAGACAAGCCATGACCGTGCTGTCAGAGAGTAAGGAGCTGGGGGCTCGAGACATGACAGTTGCGACAGTCGAGGCTACCAACCAAGAACCTCACCAATGTGATCCAGCATCTGATGGTAACCGTGTTGACCTTGGAGCCGACAAAATACCAAGGCAAGATGGTGACAGCAGCCACAACGGAAGCGTTGTCAAAGGGGAAGAAGGTGTTGATGAGACAAACAATGGTCATTTATTGCCAACCATGAGTCATACAACAGACGAGAGTATTGCAGAGAGTCCCCCATCAACAACGCAACCAAAATCTTCCAAGCCATGGTACAAACACAAACACAAAATTCCACTGGGCTGGGGCCATGTTCCGCCAGTGCCCAAGGAGCGAACTGTATCTAGAGAACACAAGGCTGGTTTTTTCAGCAAGTTAACGTTCCAATGGATGAACCCTATCATGGCTGTAAGTACAAGCAATATAAAATTCTTTCCCAGCCGAGTTCCTGTCTTTTGACAGAATTCTGCGACATTATGTCGATCGCGGCCAGGAAGGGTGGTCCCCTGCATGCACCAGAGAAATTATTCCCACTTTATAGCCATTTGCCCGGTGAAAATTTCCGGTATAATGTAACTATATGAGCTAACATGAGACGACTTAAAGACAGGTTACAAACGCCCTCTCCAAAGGGATGATATTTGGAAGATAAACCCAGACCGAGCTGTCGAGCCACTTGCGCAAAGAACGCGGGAGTCTTTCAATCGACGCAGGAAGAAGGGTGAAAAACATCCCCTCTTCTGGGCTCTGCACGAAACATTCGTGTTTGAGTTTTGGTTTGGCGGATTTTGTGCCCTCACGGGTGTGCTCTTTCAAGTTTTTGCACCCTTTCTACTTCGTTTTATCGTTCAATTCGCAAAGGATGCATACGTGGCAAACATTCGGGGTGACCCAGCGCCCCCCATAGGAAACGGCATCGGCCTTGCCATAGGGCTCACCGTGATGCAAATCGTTCAAGCTTTTGCCGTCAACCACTTCTTATTCCGAGGCATGACGATGGGTGGACAGAGCCGAGCCGTCTTGATCGCTTTCATCTTTGAGAAAGCTATGGTGATTTCCGGCAGAGCAAAGACTGGTGGTAACATCAGCTTGACGACGCCAGCGAAGGACGAACAAGACTCGGAGAAGATACCGGGGAGCAAACCAGGAAAAAGGGAAGGCGGGAAGAGAGGGGAGAAAAGCGATCCCCAGAAAGATGGACTTGGGTGGGCAAATGGCCGCATTGTCAACCTGATGAGCGTCGATACTTCCCGTATTGACCAGGCGTGTTCCATGTTTCACATGGTCTGGACATCCCCTATTGCCTGCTTCATCACACTCTTGTTGCTGGTCGTCAATTTGTCCTACAGCGCCTTAGCTGGCTTTTCTCTACTTGCCATTGGCGTGCCGGCATTGACAAAGGCCATTAAAAGCCTTTTCCGTCGACGAAAGGACATCAACAAAATTACAGACCAGCGGGTGACCCTGACGCAGGAAATTCTGCAAGCCGTTCGTTTCGTCAAGTATTTTGGGTGGGAGAAGGCTTTTATTGATCGTTTGGGAGACTTTCGGGCCAAGGAAATCCGCTCCATCCGGTTCTTGTTGGCCGTCCGAAACGCAATCAATGCCACCACCATGTCCATGCCAATATTTGCGTCTACGCTGACATTCACTGTACATTCACTTACGAACCACGCGATGGAACCTGCCGAAGTATTCTCGTCCCTTGCCCTGTTCAACGGCCTCCGCGTTCCACTCCAGATGTTTCCGCAGGTCTTGGGTCAAATCACCGATGCCTGGTTGTCTATGAAGCGAATCGAGGAGTTCTTGATGGAAGAAGAGCTGGAAGAGGACTTTATTCACCGACCAGACGGCGAGAATGCCGTGGAAATGATCAATGCTGCTTTCACGTGGGAGCACACCGCATCCCAAAACCCTGACAAAGGCACAGACCCTGCATCACCAGGTGAAGATCCAAACACGATTTCTGCGACGATGAGGATCTCAACTTCAAGCACGACTGACCAAAATGCAGAGGAGGACTCTGCCAGTACCCTGGTTGAGGAGCGCGGCCCCTTTACGCTTCAGAATCTCAGTTTTGAAGTCAAACGAAACGAACTCGTAGCTGTTATCGGAACCGTGGGAAGTGGCAAAAGCTCTTTGCTTGCTGCGCTAGCTGGAGACATGCGGAAAACCAATGGCAACGTTGTCTTTGGCGCCTCGCGCGCGTTATGTCCACAGCATGCCTGGATTCAAAACACAACGCTCCGGAATAACATCACGTTTGACCAGAAGATGGTTCGTGACTGGTATCGACAAGTGGTAAGAGCGTAAGTAATACAGGCTCAATAAGTGCAAACTCTAAAGCTGGGATGACTGACAAAAGACTCGTTGTAGCTGTGCGCTTGAAGCAGATTTGGAAATGCTCCCCAACGGAGATGAGACCGAGATTGGTGAGCGAGGCATCACCATCTCTGGGGGACAGAAGCAGCGCCTCAATATTGCTCGTGCCATATATTCCGGTGCCGACATCGTCCTCATGGATGACCCGCTGAGCGCCGTGGATGCGCACGTGGGCAGGCACATTTTCAACAATGCCATTCTGGGTTTGCTCAAGGACAAGTGCCGCATTTTAGCAACGCATCAGCTCTGGGTGCTGAACCGCTGTGACAGAATCATCTGGATGGACGGTGGCGAGATTCAGGCCATTGACACTTTCGACAACTTGATGCGCGAACACAAAGGTTTCCAGACTCTTATGGAAACCACTGCTGTTGAGGAGGAGGAGGAGGAGGAGGAGGAGGAGGAGGAGAAGGAGGAAGCAGAAGAAAAGCCCGAAGCTGTTGCTTCCGTGGTCATCGCTGGTGAAGACAAAAAGGGGGAGGCAAAGAAGAAAGCCGCTCCTCTTATGCAAAAAGAGGAGAAAGCGCAGGATAGCGTTCCGTGGTCAGTCTATGGCGCCTACGTTCGAGCTTCGGGGTCCATTCTGAATGCGGGACTGGTCATTCTTCTCTTGGCCGTCTCTGCAACAGCCAATATAGTGACGGGCTTGTGGCTGTCGTGGTGGACATCAGACCAGTTTGGCTATTCCACAGGGGCTTACATTGGTATCTACGCAGCCCTTGGCGTGGCCAAGGCCGTGCTCCTGTTCGCCTTCGCAGTGTCTCTGACCGTTCTTGGAACCAAGTCCAGCATGGTCATGTTTCGAGACGCTGTCCACCGTGTGCTGCGCGCGCCCATGTCCTTCTTCGACACTACTCCTCTGGGCCGCATCACCAACCGGTTTTCCCGGGACGTGGACGTCACGGACAACAATCTGGCGGAGGCGATCCGGATGTACCTCCTGACAATGGCGACGGTGGCATCAGTCTTTGTCACGGTCATTGCCTACTTCCACTGGTTCGTGGTGGCCCTGGTTCCGCTGTGCGGCCTCTTCACCTTCCTGGCCACCTACTACAGAGCGTCCGCTCGAGAGATGAAGCGATACGAGTCGATCTTGCGCTCAAACGTCTTTGCCAGGTTCAGCGAAGGTCTCAGCGGAGTGTCTTGCATCAGGGCGTATGGCCTGAGGACCAGGTTTGCCAAGCACCTCGGGGATTCCATCGATGAGATGAACGGTGCCTACTTCCTCACCTTTTCGAACCAGCGGTGGCTAGCCGTCCGTCTCGACATGGTCAGCAACATGCTCGTGTGCACGGTCGCCGTGCTGGTCGTCACAGGCCGGTTCGACATGAACCCTTCCATCAGCGGCTTCGTGCTGAGCTCGATCCTGTCCATTGTGCAGATGCTGCGGTTCGCCATCCGCCAGGTGGCCGAGGTCGAGAACGGCATGAACGCCGTCGAGCGGTTGCACTACTACGGCACGGAGCTGGAGGAAGAGGCGCCTCTGCACACGGTCCATGTCCGCGAGAGCTGGCCGGAGAAGGGCGAGATTGTCTTTGACAACGTGCAGATGCGGTACCGGGAGAAGCTGCCTCTGGTCCTGCGAGGCCTCACGATGCACGTTGGCGGCGGAGAGCGCGTCGGCATCGTCGGCCGAACAGGAGCCGGCAAGAGCTCCATCATGACGACTCTCTTCCGCCTCGTCGAGCTCTCAGGCGGCAGCATCACCATTGACGGCGTGGACATCTCCACGATCGGCCTCTTCGACCTGCGCTCCCGGCTCGCCATCATCCCGCAAGACCCAACGCTCTTCAAAGGCACGGTACGCAGCAACCTGGACCCGTTCCAAGAGCACACCGACCTCGAGCTCTGGTCCGCGCTGCGCCAGGCCGGCCTGGCACCAGCCGACCCGTCGTCCAAGGCGGACGAAAAGGAAGCCGCTTGGTCGTCCCGCGTCAAGCTCGACAGCGCGGTCGAGGAAGACGGGCTCAACTTCTCCCTCGGCCAACGGCAGCTCATGGCGCTCGCCCGGGCGCTCGTGCGCGACGCGAGCATCATCGTCTGCGACGAGGCCACCTCGTCGGTCGACATGGAGACCGACGCCCGCATCCAGGACACAATGGCCACGGCCTTTGGGGGCAAGACGCTTCTCTGCATCGCGCACAGACTGCGCACCATCATCGGCTACGACCGCATCTGCGTCATGGACGCCGGGCGCATCGCCGAGATGGGCTCGCCGCTCGAGCTGTGGCGCCGGGATGGCATTTTCAGAAGCATGTGCGACGGCAGCGGTATTCGGATCGAGGATATCCAGAGGGCCAGGGACGGCGGCCTGGTTGCATCGGGCAGGCGTTAAATTTGGGGTCTGGACATGACATGTCGATAGGGATGTTACGAAGGAGTTTTTTTGTTTTTATTTTTATTTTTATTTTTTATTTTTGGCAATTATATATTAAGGCACAGGGCATAGATTGGAGGGGATCTGGTCATCTCGGCGCAAAGCACATTTTCTCTTTTGAAACAAGCACTTGCATCTCACACTCAGCGACTTGTCCAACCCGGGGAACGAGAAAGGCAATTCTAAAACACGGCATCACAAGTAACAAAGACACCATGCAGGTTCAAGTTGGAGCGATTTCGCGATAACAGTTTTCAGAACTTTGCAACTCGTAATGCATGCCATGCAACCATGTCCACCGCTATAAGCCCGCTGTGATCCCTGCTCTCGACTTGCATTGTCCCAACCACCATTAATAAATCTTGTTTACAAATGGCGCCACCCCCTCCCCCTGGCGAGATGCAGGTGACACCAATCCAGTTAACGCCCCCATGCTCGACATTTTTTTTTTTTAAAAAAAAAAAAATGACTCAAGCACGCTGAATTGTCTAACCAACGCCCCCTGAGACTTTTTTGCACCCCCCTTTCCCTTCCCCAAGATTTGCATCTTTTTTTTTTTTTTCGAATTACTCTGATTCTCCGTCAGAAGCGGTTTGCTGGGGTGCTTGGGCGTCGCGAATGTGTCAAGGGCTGAGTTGGAGACAGCGGGGCATTCGGATCGTCCATCAAGAGGTCTTCGAGGTAGGCGCTGGGGGCGCGTTGGCCTGAAGCAAGGTTGTTGTTGTTGTTGTTGTTGTTATTGTTGTTCAGCGAGCTCGTGCTGAGGTTGCGTCGAACCCCACCTTGAGGAGAATCGGGAGGCGAGGGATCCATGGTGTTGCGAGAGGCATTTGCGTAGTGGCCCCCGGGGGGCGGTTCATTCCGAAAGTTGGACATACTAATTGAATTGGCCCGATTGCCTCCTCCGGGCGAGCTGGTGCCTGCCGCGTAGAAGCCCGACGGCAAGAAGACCGATCCACGGTTTGAAGAAGCAACCCCGGACCCAGCAGTTGGGGAAAAGAACAGATTGGACTGGCTGGGTGTGGTGGATGAGGGAACCGGACCCCGGTTCGTTCTGCGCAAATTCCGGCCGGCAGAAGCAGCAGTTGTAGTACCTCCGGCAACGCCGGCACCGGTCAGGGACATGGATGACGCTCGATCGGTGTACTTGTAGAAGGCTGCAGACGGCGTCGGGTAACCAGTCTTTGTGTCGCTCGTATAGTGAGCCATGGCCGCGCGCTCAACGGATCGGTGAAGCATAAGACTGACGATACTGCGCCAGATAAGTATAGCCAAACCCAAAGCTCCCAAAATAGCCCCCACCACGATAAAGACGGTGCCATCAGGGAGATTTGACTGTTGCATATATGGTGCATTCTGCGTCGGCGGTACGCTCGCCGGCGGATACGTAGGAATGGCGCCAGGCCCGGTCAAGGTAGGGAAGTCGGACAAGCTGCTTTCGGGGGTTGCTTGAGAACTACCGGTGATGGAAGATTGGCTAGAGACAGTAGATGCAGAGCTGGAGCTTGTGCTGGAGACGCTTGTAGTTGAAGAAGAATAAGAAGAGGAGGAGGGAGAAGAAGAAGACGGCGTTCCCGATGACGAAATAGATGTGCTAGAAGGCGTCGAAGAAGGGCTACTCTGCTGGGCCGCAGCAGATGCTATCAGAGCAACGGCAAACACAAACGCCCAGGGCGCTGGGAGAAAGTTTGCAAGCCTCATGACGGTGAGGCCAGACGGCACGCAAGACAATGTGAAGGAGAATTATGACTGCTGGAGACTACCGGGTGGTTAGCTCGACGTTGAACTTTTTTTTTTTTTTTTTTTTTTTTTGAAAACGGAGGGATGGATTGTTCGACTCGCGGCGTGACTAACGAGAAAGCGCTTGTGACTGACGATAGCGAGCCACGGCGTATAACGCGTCGTTAACCGAGCGGTCTGCCACTGGAGGCGCTGGCAGGAGCACACAGAACTGGACAAACTGTTGGGACTTGGTGGACAGATGAGAACCCGTCGAGAAGGCCTCTTGGTGTTTTTGTCGTGTTTGTCCCTGCACCCTGACCCTGCCAAGGGGCCCTGGACAACGGAAGGAACGTGTGCAGGTGCATATAGAATAGTGGGTCTGGTGTGGGCCCTGTACGCCGTGGGTGGGTGGCACGTGCCTATTATTAGGGACCTCGGGTACGTACCTGGGTAGCATTGAGGCGGGCTTGGCTCCTCCACTGCCTGCCCCAGGTCGCCGTATCAACGGGGGGGGGGGCTGCATCTTGGCGCCCTGGTGCCGCATCTGGTGCCAGTTGGTGGTGGTGGACTGTTTACGACCAGTCTTCTGTTCCTCCGTGACTCAGATAGCTGTCAACCTAGTGTAAAACCATGTCCAAGTGGGAGGATGAGGATGCAAACTTGTCGAGTTCGACCTGTTTTGTCCCAGAATGCATAAATCAATTAGATTAGTAGAGTACCGCGTCGCGGGTTTCACTCCATTCTCATTTCCCCTCACGTGACTGCCTCCGGACCCCACATCCATCCGTGACGTTGCGCTCCGCTCGTCGCCCAAAGCTCGAGCTGTTTCTGACCTGCGACGCAGCAAAAGGTTAATACATCAACCGACCGGGACCGCTTTTCGAATGAGCCTCGCGAAATAAACACACCGCCCTATCTGGATCAGATTGCCAATCATGGAGGAGGAGCGGCTGTGGAAGTTTCGTAGGCCCGAGTGGCTGAACAGCGTCTGGGCTCGCAATTCGGGTGTGTACGCTTCGGGGGCTTTGGTAAGTCGCCCTTCCCATCTTGCTACAATTGGACGATTCCATTCGTTTCTTGCCCTGGCCTGTCCGAAGCCCAAGGGAGCTACGGATTCCTCAACGACGCCGGAGGTTAACGGCCGTGCGCAGTTCTCCATCGCCTTCTACGTCATGCTCGACTCCGCCGTATGGTCCAAGTCCTCCAAGAACGGTTCCAACGTGCATGTCAAATTCGTCGACTGGCTGCCTCTCATCTTCTCGAGCCTGGGCATGTTGATCATCAACTCGGTGGAGAAGCAGCGCCTCAGCGCCGACTCGTTTAGTTACAGCGGATCGGGAGTTGCTTGGAAGGCCCGGGTGGTTTTGTTCCTGGGCTTCGCTGCTCTTGCAGGGGGCATGGCCGGAGGCGTGACGGTCTTTGTGCTCAAATACGCCGTCCCGGGCGTGTCTATGCCTGCGCTGGGCATGGGGATCGAGAATCTTGTCAGCAATGCACTCGTCGGCGTTAGGTAAGTTGGGACAGGACTCGTGGCTGACATTGTTATTCAGGAGTGCGCAACCGGCTAACAGGCAATCAGCTCTGTCGTGCTCTGGATCGGCCAGAACATGGAGGACGAGTACTCGTATAACCTTTCGATATAATCAACGACGCGGTTTCCGTGCGCATAGCGGACGGCAGGTCAAGGGGTGGAGGAGGCATTGAGGACAAAGCTTATACGGAGAGCTTCTTGCAACTTGCACGAGGTGGTACGAGTGTGTACGATCATTTGCAGCGCCTGAATTTCCTTTTTGTCTTTACTTCTTTCTAGCCTGGAGCTTGCAAGAGCAGGAGAGGGTGGCTTTCCAATGCAAAAAATGACCCCGAAATTCTCGTATACCTACGTTTGGGCCAGATTGTAAAAATAAAACTGTAGTCTCTCGTCTTGCAGTTGCAATGTGTCAACCCCGCGCGATCCGCAAGCGCAATTTGTTGCTCATCATCTTTCTTCCCTCCCGCCAGTTCCCGACGCCCCGTCTACAACTGGCCGCCTGCAAAGCGCCCACCCGCAGCCACCAATCAATCCAACGGCCAACATTTAGCGCGTCGACCAAAAGCACCAAGTCGCGCCAACAACAACAACAACAACAACGACGACGACGAAAATTCGCATCACATCCCATACCGACCCTTCCCCCCGACAAAGACGCCCCAAATAAAAAAAAAAAGAAAAAACTCCCCATGAACCAAAGAAGCCAAGCACCGACCAGCGGCACCTCCCGCTCCCGCGGGCCCGTCACCGCCCAGGCCAGCCGTCCCGGCCTTTTCCGCAGCCAACTGACCCGACGACCGACCGGCTCTTCCAACTCGTCCGAGACGGTGCGCCTGGACGTCGAGGTCCTTTCCGACACGTCGGAGATCGTGGTGCGCAATCAGCAGGGCGAGATCGAGCTCGGGTACCCGCCTACGCCTGTGTTTGACGAGGCGGATGAGCAGGCCGAGGACAGGCAGGAGACTGAGAGTATGCCTTTTGCGAACGTCCCTTGTTCTTTTGCCTTGTCCTGCGGGTTATGTGTCTGACCCTTTTTTTTTTTTTTTTCCGGTTTTGTAGAGGAGAGACAGAGACTCGCGGAGGCGGTTAAGCATCACAGCGTTAATCATAGCGCTGTCCCCGATCAGCCTGAAGGTATGACGGCGTCAACTGGTCGGTCCCCTTGGCCCGCGAGTGTTCTGCTAACCTCTGCTGCATCAGAACTTCTTGAGGCGGTTAGGGCGAGCCTGCGCGCCAAGGTAGCTGCTCTCGCGGAGGACAATTGGATGTTCGAACCGGAGGACCAGCTTCGGCCATGATTCTTGCTTGGCGTCTTCTATTTTTTCCCCAACCGTCGTGGACAGGGCCACGCCTAAACTTTACTGCTAATTTGTATTTCTCACGAAACACCGTCTTATGATACACGGCATAGCATATGTACTCCCCAGCCGCCCTTCCTCCGCGACAAGCCTAGTCCAATCCCTCCGCCACCGGCGCATCCGTGCCTCGAATTCCTGGTCTCCGCGGCTGTTGAGGGGCCGCGCCGCCGCCAAACAGACCGCTCATCATGTCCATGAGGGGATTACTTTGTCGCGGTTTCGCAATGCCAAAGTACATCTCGGCAATCATCTCGAGCGGCTCCGCCCACGTCTCTGTCTCGTTGATCGGCGTGGCATATTTCGATATGAGGCCCTTGTACACCTCTGGCGCTGCGCGCTGGATCGCGAGAAGGAGCAGTCCGAGGAAGTTGAGGAGCGGTAAGCTGGGGAAGATGCGGATGTCGGAGCTTGCGCTGCAGACGTCTTGCACTCCGAGGCCGGGATTGTCGTTGCTCAGGGCGCTGGTGAAGAGTTGATAGCAGGTATTGGCGGCGCGGACGTTGCCCACGAGCAGGTACGGTAGGACAGCTCGTCCGGCAAAGTGTGGCGCGAGATGTGCCTCGCCTTCTTTGTACCAAGCATATTCCATTCTGAACAAGACTTCGGGTGAATCTTTCGTGCCAAGGATGAGGTGTCGCTCCGCTTCGTATGTATCGTGCTCTTCGGCGTATAGCGATCCTGCGACATGGTGCAGTTCTGGGTCCCCGGCTGGGTATTCTCCAAACTTGGCCGACCATCTTAGATACATTGCCATGTTAACTCAGTTTGCGCTCCCCCCTCCATCGTCGTCACACTTCCGCGACCGGCCCGGGCTCGCGAGACGTGTCTCGAAAACGCCAAGAAAGAACTTACCCCATGGCTTCACCAATGAATTTCTTCCTCGTAGGCTCCTCGGCGCCAAACAGTCGCAAGCACGTCAATATCCTACCCTTAGTAGCCGAATCGGGCTTCAGCCCTGCCTGCTTGTATACGTCCACCATCATGATGCACAAGTCTCCCCCGCTACCGCCTTGTCCGGCCTTGAGGAGCGACTGCGCCACATTGTACAGAATATCGATGGCAGAGCCCCAGTTCTTGGTCTTGATGTGGCGCGAGGCGGCGACCCGTGTCTGCTGCTGAGCTTCGTAGTAGTCGCCATCGGCGATCTTCTCTTGCAGCCGGGCGACGATACGGTCGACCTTGCTGGCCATGGTTGGCGAGTTCTTTTATCGGGCCGCGATTTAGGAGGGCTCCGAGGAAGGTTCGTGCAGAGGCTGCTCCCGAGTGCTAAGGAGCTTAATGGAGGGAAAAGAGGGTGAGGGTCGCTTGTGACAAAGATGAAGCTTGATGGAGGGGTTGTGGAGCTGGAGAGTAGCCTGCAGGAGGTGACTACCCGGTACCCGGCACGATTCTCTTTCTCTCAACTGGATTCATCAGGACGACTTGCATGCAGCATCTGGAGGATTTTGTTGATGCCGTAGCATACAGCTGTTCATATTTTCAATCGCACCGGATCCATAGTTCGAATTTGTGACCTATTTAGTAACAGTACACTCTGGCGCCAAATGTCCAATTCTTCCCTCATTGTGCGGGCGAGGATGCCGGCTGAAAACCAGTTTGCAAGATCACAGACTAAAAGAGCCACGGAGCAATAAACAGTTCAGTATGACTACGGAAAACCTTGTATTTAAATATGGACTACATACAATAACAGCAGCAGCAAAGAGTTTGCTACTCATACAATATGCTTCTTAGTACGCTGATTCCTGGTATTTTGACTCTAAGTTCCGTCTGTCAGTATGACAAGATCCGTCTTGCAGGTTTTTTTTTTCTGGAAGCGTGGGTAGGGATCTTACCAATGCGCGTCCATGTATGATCTCTATGTTGTTCAAAGTCAGAGAGACGGTGATCTCTGCCCGTCATTCTGTCAACTGCTGAGGAAGCACCTGTTGGATTGCTGAGCGAGTTGCTGCCGTGCGTGGGGTTGCATCGGATCATGTTGGGGAATGCACGCAGCATTATGAGTCGGAGAGACGGGAGGCATGTGCAGATCATGCCGACGTTGACCTCGATGGTGGACCAGTAGACGATGTTCCACTGGTCCCAGGTAGGGTTTGAAGAGTTTGCCCAGGAAACGAGAGAGCGTAGTCGTAGAATAGAGACAATAGTAACACTGCATGAAGCAAAACGAGCAACGTCAGTATGCTGTCGACTTCTTCTATTTCGTTCCTTCATTCATCCTTTTCGTTTCTTTCTTTCGGCAAAACGTTTTGGAACAGAAGTCTCACCCCAGAGGTAGAACTTACAAGGCACCCAGCAAGAACATGATAAATACGCCGACCTTCTTCGTCCAATGCAGCTTTAGCTTGGGTATCTGACTCAATGGAATGCTGATCATCCAGACATCCAGCGCAACGCTAATGGCAGCATTAGCCCAACCAAAAGCATTAATGTTGACACATTTTCCAGTCCCGTGCTTCTCGACGTATTGAGTCCAGAAGTAGTCTATCGGAGTGCACTGAATAATGGCCGTTACTACAAAGGAAAGCCCGTAGAGAAAATTGAAAATGACTGTCGCCCATAGCAAGTTACGAACAATCTTGCCGGGGAAGATGCGCACGTAGAAAAGTGATAAGCTGAGTTTGATGAGTGATAGCTCCGCAAGATAAAGAACTTCCATGATGAAAAGCCACTCGGTAAACGTCGTGAGCTCGTGCACCCGAAGGGTCCATACGTCCTTACCGAGACCATGGGCGGCCAAACCTTGAACGTTGATGATGGTGCAGGAAATTCGAAGGGCCAGCGTCGCCATGATGACTTTGTCATCCCAGGCGAGTCCCGTGCCGACCAGACTGAAGAATTGCTTGAATACGAGGCGGGCTACAACGAAGAAGATGGTGATGGTGCCAAGAGTGATGGACATGACGACATATTGGCCGGATCTGTCACGGACAGGGAAGTCGCATGCCACAGCGGTCGTGTTCTGAGCGGCTAATTTGCGAGAATTGGAGTATCAGTAAAACGAGCGAAGAACATATCCAAAGAATGATTGCCAAATCATACAGAGAGCGTCCACAAGAGAACATGACTTGAGAATGCATTTTGCTGACTCGTCTTGGATCTTCTCATTTGAGCAGATGCACTTGAGATCCGTGGATGAGCAAGCTGAGCCGTGGACTATGCTCGTCAAACACTGGGCCTAGTACAACAGACGAAATTAGACTTATTTATTACTCTTTTCTTATTTTCCGCAGTAGTTTCTGTGCTTGTATCTAGGGAGGAAAATTGAAAAGGATACTTACAGCACATGGCGGCATCGCTAGGAGCACATCCGCTGCTGACCACTTGTTTGGATCCCTCGTCTGGACCAACTCCCTTGCCAAAGACAACCTCAGTGAGATTGTCCACAAAAGAGCCCAAACAGTAGATAACCGCATATTGAGCCTGGAATTCCCCTTCTCGTCTTCCAGACGTGGCCGCTGCCACGGGTGCACTAGAAAGAGTGCAGCCGCTGGTGTTTACAATCCCACCGATTCAATCGTAAAAGCTGGACCTTTCAGGGGGGCAACGATGAAAGAGGGAAAGGTAAGGTTTGGTTAGAAGACACTAGACAGTATACTGGACTAAAAACAACAAACACGAAAATAAAAATAGAGTGGTAAACAAGATCCACCGTTGAATCGAGACGGAGCGAACAAGCTAAGCTGACATGTAGGGTGACGAACGGTGGCATGGGAAGTTGTGGGGACGGGTAAATATCTAGTTTCGTCTGATGCCAGTGCCATAGTATCTCTCACTTGAAAAGAAAGTGCGCGTAAACTGCACTAATATTTGTAGACAGAGAACCCTAACGCCGAGCTTTCGTTTTCTCTTCAGGGATCTGAGGTTCCGGTTCTCAATGATTCGGCTATAACTATGGGATAAAGCCCCGGGTACAAAGCTGGCCGGCTGGGAGGGAAGAGCTGAGCTGTGAGAATTTCTCATGTCGCACATTGAAAAAAATCTTCAGTCTTGTCCTATCCTCCACAGAAGCGTAGATTATGTGATGCATGACGAACGCCAGCCATTTCCATGGGGTACCCTGAAAAACACCGTAGCTGTTGGTATTTTAATCCTGGACAAAGAACCCAATCCGTCGGAGAATCTAATGCACGCTAAAACATGCATCCAGGGGGAGAGAGAGTTGGCGTGGCGATGAACTCGGAAGCATGGGTTGGTAGGGTTGGTAGGGTTGGTAGGGTTGGTAGGCTGGCTGACGCATGAGCCGTGACCGAGGTCAAGAATCCAGATGGAAGGCCTTCTACTTTCATCAGTGCTCCGGTTATGTTTTGGGATATGCAGCTCGGGAGGAACAAACACGAAGGCGACGTGAATTTGAATGTCGAGGCAACCTCGCCGCTCAGTCAAAACTCGATGCTGTTATCATGAGGTTTGCAGACTGCTCTTGCCCGGCGCAGTCACTGACGGTAACTGGCAGTCCCCCATGGCGGCAGAACTATTTGATCCTTTCCGCTCTTCAGTTTCTACATGTACCGAGTACATGCATACATACATTCATTATGTACCTACGTCTGTACGTCTGTACACATACATGCATATCACGGCAGGCGCAACAGTCGGGCCACTGCACTCCGTACACCACGATCCCCTCCGCCCATCATGGCTCATCGCAGCTGCACGAATGCAACGCATTTTTTTGCGGTCCTTTTTCTGTACGGACATGGAGCATATGTTCCGCCATGATTACACAGCGGCGACTAGTTCTGGTGGCTTCGGCTCAGCTCCACACACGCCACGGAGAAATATTCCAACCTCGGAAAGCCGTTATGTGAACAACAACAATGGGCATTTTGATCCTTGTTGATCAATAGAATAGACTACGGCAGTACTCCGCACGGACAAGGAGTATTCAGGAAGTGTTTTACGACGGGCACAGTACTCTCAGAGATCTTACAGGACCGCGGCGCGGTCGATGCTACCTCGTCAGGGGCAGACAAAGATTGAATTAATTAGCCGTGCTCACGAGCGACAGAATTCCCCCGCGAACCCTACCTCGTTGTATACTGGTAAGCTGGGTTCAAGGTGTAGTTTGCCACCTCTGTGCCGCATTGGCTTGCCGAGCATCAGCCAGGGATCATGCATCAATTCGGCCCATGGACGGAAAGTCTGGTACATGTTGACTTGTATACTTACAAATGGACTGTCTGAAAAAACGCCCAAACATGTTTTGTTCTCCATATTTTCATGATATCTGGTGGGCACATAGACTCGGCCGAGATGGCAACTTTGCCTCCGAGCAACCCAGCCAGGCTACACAGTGAAGATGCAGTCTCCAGCCCGCGTCAGCCATGATGTGGGTTCAACGATGGACGGACCGAGAAGAAGCGACGGATGTATGATTGTTGATGATCATTGGCGGATGAGTCTAGCCCTCTTTGGTCCTCATCTGGACCAACCCGGAACGTCAGGCCAGTTTTACTAGCCACTTGTGCTGCTGACAAGTCAAGGATTTCAACCAGTATTGACCGCATGGGAAAATGACCAAAACCAAATTTAACCGAAAAAAAAAAAAAACAACCCTCTTCACTAAAAGCCCTTGGCTAGACACTTGACACTAATACACCGGACACAAGATCTCATGATGCAAACATCACTACCGTGTTTCAAAACCGGCCCATTTCGTCCGCACATATTCCTCCACGACTCTCTAAGACAAGTTCTGTTTGTCATCGCCAACGTATCCCGATGCTCAAACTCTGCCCGTAAGGAGGTCTTTTTGACTGACCGGTCATGTCAAAAGTCGCCCACATATGGTGCATGCCAAGGAAACGAGAGAGAGGAAACCCCAGGCTCACGACTTACATACACCATTTTCTCGAGCTATCCTGACCCCTGGTTTTTATCAGTCTGAAAAGGTCCGAAAGAGTTCTTTTTTGCACGTGCAATTGTCTCAGGCGCAGTTCATTGTGGTTCCTGACCCAACCTCGTATGTCACACTCGCAAGACATTGTGTCCATCAAAGTACAGTTCGACTTTAAGCTTTCCATGATTCATAAAACTCTCCGTTGTTGTCCAACTCACGAACGTGGCGGAGTACTACATGACATTGTAACTATATGCCTAGGTACTTATAGAGAGTACACAGACTGCGAACGGGATGGGTGAAGCAAGGCTACAGCTATATCTGGCAAATGAGCTACAGATTACCGAAAGACTCAACATCTGTGCCGGATCTATACGACCAGCAAACCATTCCTTTCCACGCCTGTGCAGAGCAGATTGAAACTATTTGCTCTCTTAAAAGCATGCATTATTCTGCCTCATGTCTCCAAGGGACATGCCAATCGTTAGGAGAATGATGGAGTCTGACTTCCTACGCTTCCCCCCCATTAACCGGCTCTAACACGCTTGACTTGAGACAAAACCATGGCGCAATGATAGTATGTGAATTGCTCATAGACAAATTGAGTGCACCACACCAATCTCCAGGTCATTACATCGACAAGTAAACGAGTCAGCTAAGATCGCTTGGTGCCTCGGGAGTGCTGCCAGGAAAGGACCCAAAGCAACATTGCTCAGGCGTCGACTCGAGAAGTTGATGCGACGAAGATCCCGTCTCCGATCCGCTTGGCCTGCAGTCAATTCGTCCACGAGCCATGTCAGGCAGCAAGGCAATGCCTGGTTCGCATTAGACAAAGTTGGAGTGAGACACGGCGCACGAACAGTTCGTCTTGGCTGAGAAGAGGAGCATTCAGTTCTGCTGACTACGTTGTGCCTAATAAATCGTTGACTTGGGGGCGATTCTGCCTTTTGCCATCTAGCACCCGTCTACTCTAGTCCAATTTTCTAGGGCCAATTGATTCGTCAAATAGCTTCTTCGTCTCGCGAAATTCCTTGTCATTGTGTTCATGCGTGTAAACAGAGCATATCATGGATATCAAACGTGACAGCCAGCGTGACAGCCAGCGTGAACCACAGGTCACGACTTGTAAAGATCTGTTCTGCCGAGTCCAAGTCACCAGTCACATTATTCATCTGTCCGTAATCTCGTCGCAAAACATGTCTCTTCCTCAAGATATCCTCGGCAAGGAAATGATCGCACTATCCTTTCGGACAACTGAAGCAGCATTGCAGGAAATGGCGCTGATTTATCGAATGCCGGATAGTTAACCCGGCGATTCAACGTGAAGGGGAATAAACTTATCCCCTCCCTTCTTTTGATGACTGGTAATCATGACATACATAAACTACATCAGGGATGTTCTTACCGGCCGTCGATTGCAGGATGTCAACTTCGAGCTTTAGCCGATATACGAAGTTGTGATCAAAAAGGGTATCAGGGAAAACGGCCTCAGTTAGCTAACTCGTTCAGAATTTCCACGTCAGAGATACCATGTGAGTCCAGTGATGGCTTCGTAATGATGCTCCACTTGATTCTCTTCATGTTTGTCCCTCTTACCTTCTAGCCGCAAGCTGTGTAATCTCAAAAGTGACTCGACTTGACCGAAATAACCACTTCTCGTCCAAAAAGAACAGTAGACTTCTGTGCATCTGACGTCTATCTCCAGCTCGCTGTGGGTCGTAACAGAGACACTGGGTGAAAGGTGAAAGGTCGGGGTTGAGCAACAGATTACGTCCTCGATTGTAGACTTTGCAAGGGACTCGTCTCTTGGAACAGTGAGCCCAGAAGACTGTATGGTGTCGGGACGCAGCATCACATGTCAGTCGTCACCGTCGCATCCCATTCAGCTCTATATCGTGGACAGAACGCAACAAACCGGTCTCTGCCACAAAGCACGTCAGCGTCTGGGAGATCTCTACCTTTTCCGAATCACATGTCTCCCATGAAGCACCCACCAAGGCAACGACAACGCAAGCTTTCCATACACCTGCGCGTCGCATGGGTCCGCTTCGCCAACTGCAGATGATCAGCCTTGTGGACATCCGCCGCGATAGCACATGCCAAAGAAAAATTTAAAAAAAAATAAAAAAAAAAAAGGGTCAAGCTAGTACGTGCCATGACAGATGAGCCTAAAGGACACGAGGGCACTTATGCGAGTAATATAGTATAGTTTCTAGTTGTCCACCGCCGCCACGCTGTACAGCGGCGCCCCTAGCTCGGATCGGTCGGGTATGCACTCGATATTAACAGCGGAAATAATGAAGGGGCAAAGCCGTTTTTGCGCTTGAACTTTTTTCTGCTGGTTTCAACAGCAGATTATGGAGGAACCTGTGCCTACGACGGGAGCAGAGCACCTCGTACGATGGACGAGAAGAGAACAAACGTCCCTCCGTCTCCGTCGGTCCAACTCACGATTCGGACCTGATCCACGTGGTGGACGGGAACGAGCCTTGTATTTTGATTCCCACTTGTTGGGTCTGACAATCCAAGCGATAATCACATGAAGAAAGAAGAAGAAGAAGAAGAAGAAGAAAAGAACAAAAAAAAAAAAAAAAAAAACAAAAAAAAAAAAAAAAAAAACGCATCGAATCGTTGCGTCGCAATCTAATTGGTACGTTTTAGGTCTTTAGGTATCCCAGCCTTCTAGGCCAATCGCAGCCAGTGCAGGGAGGTACTTCTGTCCTTAATCGCCCCGCAATCCAAGTCACCTATTTACCTGATACGCCTAGTGCCTGGCGGAATCGGTTGGACCGAGTGGAGCTCGAATAAAAGCAGGGGCGTGCGCCATTGGTGCACGTTAGACGCCGGCAGATCTCACGCGCGGCCAGCATCGCTATCAGAAGGTCCACGGCTATCTCGTTGGTGTCGCGCTGGCTCGAACCCGGTATTTTTTCTTCATGAGTGCAAATTACGGAGTGTTGACAGCAGCACAAAGCCTTAATATCATCTGAGCTGAATGCAAAGCGTGTGACTGGCTCCAGACTCTAGGCGCGTGATGGGTCATTATCTACGGTCTCTAATGTTCGTCCAATCATCCTGCACGTTTTGCAGCGCTCCACGTGTACTTAGATTGGGCCTCGATGCCGATTGGCGTCTTTGCACGGCAATCGTCCCGCTGTCTCCACCCTGTAATTTCACAGTGGACGACCGGCTCTATGACCGGGTTTTCCATGGATTCCATGGGTGAATTCCATGGGTGAAGTTGTAGGGCTTAGGGGGGGAGGGGAAGATTGACATTAAGTTGTGTGCTGCCTGCCAGGACAGTGAGCGGGTAACTACCTGTCTGGACCAAGGGGTGCCATCACATGTCAAATTCATCATGGCAGAGCAAGTGCTTGCATGAATTTGTGACTGGATTGTTCATTATCGTGGTCATTCTTGTCTAACTAAGTGGCACAAAAGAAAAAGAAAAAAAACAACCCGACCAATGTTTTCCGCCTGGTACCTCCTGTGTTCCGTCAAGTCTATACCAATCCAAACGCCCCCCCAATCCCCAATCCCCAATCCCCATAGCCCCCTTTCTAGTTTTGGTCATAAATTCATGTGCCGTAAATTCCCACCACCTTATTCTAACAGTTTTAAACACGGGTATTGTCTTTTGTATCTTGGCACATCTCCTCTTTGAAATGTTGCTTGTGCAATTGAGCTTCGGCATCGGCTTCAGTCTGACGGGCTTGCCGCCGGTCGAGAAGGATGTTCAAAACGGCAGACACCATGAATAAGATGCTGGCCATGAAGGCAAACGCAGCATTGGCATTCATCTTGCCACACTGCTTGTCGACTGGAGTGACGTTCATCCACTCAGAAATCCAGTCACAGGGGAACTCCAAGAACTATCAAGGCGATTGTCAGTTAAAGCAATCTTGGGAGACAGAAGTAGAAGCTATATGAACAAGGCAAGTCTCACGCTATACATCATGCCAAAGCCCGCCCACCACAATAGGCTCAGGACCATGTCGATGGGGATCTGGAAGAAGGCATCCACATATGGAAGCAGGGTGGCAAGAAGAGCCAGAATAGAGACGGACCCAATGACTTGGGTGTAGATGAAGCGGCCAAGATCCCAGGCAGAGGCATTAGACTTGTAGAGGAAGTAGCCCGTGATGCCGGTAACGGAGATTGATGAGACGAGTTGCAGCGCCCTCAGTATTAAGATGTTGACAATGAGTGCCTTTGTATAGTTCATTTTAGGCAGCATGTTCAGATCCGTGTTACTGTTGATGTCGGTGTCGGTGTCGATGATGATGATGATGATATATGTATGTATGTATGTAATGTCAATACAGTGTGAATGCAGTTGAGTGTAGAAATCCGCAGGGAATAAAACAGTAGGAGGCGAGTTCGAATTGTGTCTGAGCAAGTGAATATCCAGTGTCCGAGGAACGAAGAAGACAGAGCCTTTGCCATCGATATATATACGTATGATACGGCACACGGGAAAAGCGCTCGTGTGGATACGCAGGGGTATCTTTTTTTTGAACGAAGCAGCAAGAGCCGACGGCATCCTGCCTGATTTGTTGTCCTCTCGGACTCAGCGGCCTCAGCCGCGACTTGTCTGAGACTCCAATCTTTTCTCATTAAGAAGTGGGTTATCAGCTCAAAATGAAACCGAAGAAACCTTTAGATCGGGAGTGGATGATTCGCTGCCAAGCCATGGGTTCACACGTGTGCTGCCGGATCTGATCTGTTGGCACAGGGGGCGCGAATCGTGTTATCAAGATAATAATATACTACCATGTACAGAGCAGGCGAGGGCCGTTGGTTGTAACAGGGACGCGAAAACGAACACGACGCGCCCATCCAATCGTGCGTTGCCGTTACTGGCCATACGTACCTGGGATACTGAAACTTGAGGAGCCCTGCCTGACCACTAATAAGCTTTTGTATAAACAAGCCGCAAGTGACGTAACTTGAGGACTGTTCAAGCCTGCCATTTGCGTTGGTGTCAAGAACCACGCACCACGCACCACGCACCACGCACCACGCACTGGAGCAAGGTTGCCACGCGCAATCAAAGGATGGGCTTCGTCGCCATTCCATCATCATCTGGTCACGCGGTTCGATAAAAAAAAAAAATACACTGACCACAAGGCGCATCAGGAAGTCAGGAAGTAGAGACTGGTTTTCAATATACCATCATGTCAACAGCTAGGAAATACAGCAGAGCAGAGAAACATGGTCTTGCATCTGTGTAAAGGAACAGGTTCATCATGGTTCATGAAGGTTACGACGAGCTATCGAGCTGTCGACTCGGAATGGGACCCTGAGACTTGATTAGGAAAGAAGCCCCTCGCGTCCAAAAATAGAAAAAAAAAAAAAGACAGAGAAAAAGGGCAAGGAAGGTGCGGGCTGACATGTGATGCGGTCCTTGATGTCGAATGACTATCCTCCGGACAGTATTTCACATGCTTTTAACCTGGCTATCTACGCACACCCATCAATCATACGAATCCCCTCTTTGCCGTGCATGAAGTCTTCCCTACTCGACAAACACCTAGCCGGCGCCTCCGCAGCTCGAATTGCAGATTACTCTGGGGCAAGCATTGAGCAGCCGCTGGCCCCATTCCGCCCACGCCCTGCCTAAGGATGAGCCAGCATAGGCAGCCGTTCCCGCAGATACGAAACCCGTTCCTGAACATCATTGCCATGCCATATACATGGTCGAGGCGATTGTCTGATTTCGCTGCTTTCAGACGCGCTTTGGTGATGGCTGCGATTTCCCGTTGGGTAAGAGCAACACCTAAGCATATGTTGCAGGCAGTGCAATGTAGATGATTTTTTTTTTTTTTTGGGATGTGCAGGAGTAGGTAAATAAGTGACTCACACACATTCCACTCGAGAAGCTGAGTCTGCAGTCTGCAGCGAGAAGATAGTTTCTGGTTAATGTTGAGACATCAACAACAAAAAGTCTTTGTCTTGTCATTATCCAATCAGGGCGCTCCAACTTTGGAGCCGACGGGTCGCAGAGTACGTACCTGCCCAGGTAGGTACGTTGTACGGAGTACTCCGGAATTACAGTGCACACACAACGCGGAATTAGACTCCTCGCTTCGGATTTCGCCATCAGGCATGATAGTGGCAGCATGGTGGCAGCATGGTGGCATCATCGTTCTCATTCCTTCTTCGCCTGCATCACTATCACACGCGACACTGGGCGGTAAGAGGCGACAAGTCATCCCGGTTGCTTTGGATCTCACGCAAATTTTGCGTATGGTTTACGTCACACCGTCCATCGCACCGCTGAGCTTCCGCTTTCCTTGCTCTCGTAGCAGACCGATCTTTTTCCCATTTGAGTTCGCTACAGGAGAGCCGTGGCGTTTTTGCTCGAAACCAGCCCTTCTGGAGCGCCAAGCGTCTGCAGACTCGTGTGCACGGAGGTGGGATTCCGGACGAGACGCCGGTTGCGGTGCCGGTGAAGCCTCGTACAAGCCCCCCCCCGTCTGCGGTTTACCACCGTAACACCCCATTCATCGGCACTGGGTCAGTAGAGTTGAAAGGATGAGCGCAACTATTGCCTTCCAGGTCGAATCGTGGCTTGATGTTTGGGTCGGCGGGGATCCTGCTGGAGATGACTGACCAAACGTCACCGCGATACGGAGTACACCCAGCACATATCACATTCCACATATACATACAGTAAAACAGTCGTCTATCCTTTCCCTGATAGTGGAACCCGATGGGCTGAATGCTGCATGTCATAGTTACCGAGTGGCATCCAACAAATGCCGCGCTCTTGGCGCGCTGTTGCTCACAGCAGGTAACATGCCACTTGAAGCGGTTCAAAACGGAACAACGAGAAGATAAGAAAATAAAACGAAATCAGCACTAAAACCCGGTCGAGACAAGTTGCGCTGATAAAGGCTTATATGCTTCCTGTATGTGCGTGAGCGTACGTGCATGCCTGTGTTTTCCTCCTCTGTCGCAGCGGCACCCATTGCTCCCCCGCCGCCACCATCTTTAAAATCAAGCTCACAGACAATTTGTTTCTGATAACCAAGTATCACCGTCACCATGCATTGTATCATAACTCGCATATGTAAAGGACCGCCTGCCAGTTGGCCAATAAAGGCGGCAAGCAGGAGCGTCTTGGCGATACAGACAAGGCAAGTCTCTACAACATCATTGGACCCGAAACATCTACTTACTGTATGGAGCACAGTAGCAGGAGAGGAGAGGTATGTACGGAGTAATAATACGTCAAACTGGCGTCTTTGCTCCGGAATAAGAAATCCACACCACTTTAGCCGACACTGGCTGGGTAGCGCCACTGCACCGGCCAAGAGCTTTGAAACGTTCTCGTCGTGCCGTCATCGACCACAATGCTCTCGTCGTTGCTGCTACTTGCCCTTGCGAGACGGTCGTGTGTAACCTCACACGGCAGGTTTCCATGGCATCAGTGTGGCGTGGCGGACGTGTATGGCCGGAACGTGTCAAGAAATGCTTGCTCGTCATAATTCACTTCGTGCCTACGTCAGAACTTGGCATGGCAGACGTCAACCATATGTATGACTGAAGTTTTTTGTGTGGTATATAGCCGCGACTTTCTCCCCAACGTTGGAAGGCATTAGCATGTAGCCACATTTCTCCTCCCGAACTTGGCAGAGGGAGAACCTTGATCTTCAATAAATCCTTAACCAAATTCCTTCCAAAGACAGCATGTTCGGCAACCGTGGCAATGGCGGCAGCTGGGCCTTGCGAACCTGGTCGATGGTGAACCACTTCATCGTATGGCTGTCCGCCCTCATCGTCACCGGCATCTTATCCTATTATCTTAAAACGACTCGGGGTCGTGCCTACAGCAACAGGACCCATATCGTCTACGAAGAAATCATTGTAAGTGTCAATCACTCCTCGTCATGAACTTCTCTAGAGACGTGATGCTGAACAAATACTAGGCCGTCGTGACTCTGGCCCTTTGGACTCTTGGCATGTTGTTGCCGCTCGCGAAGAGATACAGAGGGCACCTGTGGCCCGTGAACCTTCTGCTCTCTTACCTGTGGCTTACGTCTTTCATCTTCTCGACCCAGGATTGGTCCGGCGGTCGATGCATCAACGTTGGTCCAGTGTATAGTCGGTGCCATCAGAAGAGGACTGTTGCGGCGTTCAACTTCCTTGCGTTGTGAGTTACTTGCAACGTCCCGAGACTTGTTTCGAACCCGTACGGAAGACGGCTTCTGACGTACGCACTAGCTTTTTCCTCCTGGTCAACGTGTTTGTCGAAGAACTCATCTCCCGAGATCGACGAGACGTGGCTGACCCTGCGCTGAACAAAAATCACCACGCGCGAGCGGGTGGAGTGACTGATACCGATGGCCATGGTCACACTGTCGTTTAAGGAGTGTGGGATGCCAACGTTTCGGTGGTGACAGTAGGTTGTTGCGCGGAGATGTGAATATGGGATTCACTGGTGGATAGAGGGGCAAAGGTAATTCATCATCAGACGAGTTGCCATGAAAGATAATGGTAGGAATGTCGAATGTGTGATAGGAAGATGCGTTGGGCGATCTCATCAAGCTATCTGGCATCGTAATCACTGGAAAAAATCTTGCGAACTGTTGTGTCTTACTATCTCATAATAGTCATATTCATGGTCTTTTTTAAAATGCACTTCTGTGGAACCTTTGAAACTCCTCGCTTCGGCCAATAGAGGGATGGCTTGATGGGTATTTGATCGGAGATTTCAGTCTGACAGTTGAGAAGCTTCGAGCTTCTCATACCACCGGGCCACGAACAGGGTTTGAAGATGTGGTACTACCTCTTCAAAACATTGGGCCCGTACATGTTGAAATTTAATTGGACCTTGTGTGTCTTTCTAACCAAGAATATAAGGCACGAGGGTAAGCAGACGGATGACGCGTCGAACTTGTCATAAGAGGCTATCAACAGTTGGGCTGAATCTATGTCTGTACGACAGCAACCATATCATGTACCTAGAGATGGCCACGAAGCGCTCCAGAGACTGCAATCAGCTATCCATCAGCCCAACCTTCATTGAATCAAGCACCTTGGATGCGACATGCTCAGTTATAAAGTTGGGAAGTTCAGGCGCGCAAGACCCGTCGTCCATTTTCCCTCCCGCGTGGTAACCCATGTGCATGCAAAGCATAAAGAAGCCGTCGTATATCGATTGTGCGCTGTCCAGACCGACACGGGAACTCTTCGCCAATCCCGGAAGCCCATGATGGCGGAGGAGTCGCCGGTGGTTGGGCACAAGAGAATGTCGCGAGGGAGATGAACAAGGCTCGAAAGTGAAACAACCAGCGGCAGCTTCCCGCACCAGCCTCAGGCCCATACTACGTACCGTATTTGCCGAAACATGACATTCATGCATCCGAGCCGAAAGATGTAATGTTGTCGCTGCAAGAGCTTCCATTTACGTCATCGTTGCATCCTCGACTGCCAAAGATGGTTGCGTCCCACCCGCGGAGGATTACATGTTTCCAAGCGGGAATTAAGAGCAGAACGTCACGATTACAGTCACTATTACATGCAAAAGCCAACACCATCTCGTGAAGAAGGGGGGGGAGAGGGGGGGGGGGGGGACGCTGATCCCGCAAACGCCTTGTGGTCTTAGTCCGGATCAACTATGTGATGTGCGAGCGAGGGTGGTGAATCACTAGCTCAAATGGCGCTATAGAGTCTGTCGTTGTTCTTACTTGTCTTATTTTTAGATGTGCGGCATGTAAGCAATGTTTTAGATCAGTCAGTTGAAGTCATCGAGTTTGTTCGGCGCAAAAATAGTACATAAATGTCGACGCCGTTGGGCTACTTTTGAGTGATAGCAGATGGTTTTGGTCTTCGTTCTCTATCAGTTCGCTTTATGATTATTTCTTCCTCTTTCGACGCTAGCTGCCTTCTTTTTACTCAGATTCTCTTTGAATAGTTGACTTGCTTCCCCTTCAGTCCAACTTTCGCAGAATATCAACCCAGCATGGACGGCAAAAGCCTTCTTGCGCTGCTCACGTTGTTGGCCTTGTCGGTTGCAGTACCGTTTGTGACCGAGGTCAGCACGGCCATCTACTCGGGAGAAACGTCCATTCCCGCTGTCGTTCCGGTCACAAATGTTACCTCTCATGGCCCTTACACCGGCCCGCCAGCCACCACAACGGGAGCCCTTTCCACTGCAGTGATTGCGCCGTCTATTGCGGCCCTGCCGCCTGACCCGGATGCCTTTTCGTATCCCGCCGACGGGGAGCTGCATGAGCCACAGCCGGCACCGTTCACTCCAAATGGTGGCATTGGGACCAATGGTTCGGCCCCAGTGTACCGGGTTCAGAGTGACTTTGACTACCAGTCTCTCGCCCTGGCCCTCTACCACGAATGGATCGAGCTCGATCTCTTCCACTGGGGTCTGGCTACATTCTCCGCGGAAGCATTCGAGGCCTACGGTATCAATGCCGAAGATAGACACCTCCTGGAACACATGGCACATCAGGAAATCGGACATGCTACTGTTTTGTCCAACATGCTTGGGCCCAACGCTCCGAAACAATGCACATACAACTATCCTGTGTCAAACGTGGCCGAGTACATCGACTTCAACCAGAAACTCACCCGATGGTCAGAAGCAGGAGTGTACGGCTTTCTGCCCCATCTGAACTCCGGGCCAGCTGCCCAGCTTCTCCTCCAGAGCGTGACCGTCGAGGCCCGTCAGCAGCTCATCTTCCGTCAGTTTGGGGGCCAGTTTCCCATGCCCGAGTGGCACACAGTTGGCATCCCCCAGAGCTGGGCCTGGACCTTGCTTGCTCCTTACGTCTCCAGCTGCCCCTATAATCAAACGCGTCTGGTGTGGCAGAACTTCCCAGCGCTGTACATTCTCAACCAGCCTAACCCTGCTCGCATCAACGGCTCCAACGTCTGGAATGAGACAACTGGCGGATGGGCAAATACACTCTCCACCAGCGGCATCTCCAGTTCGGAGCTCTGTGTCAACGCGACCGGCGTTGGCCTCAACTGCGACGCGGCCATCAGCCACAACCGCAGCTTGCCGCTTTCATATCCTGGTAGGGAGGTGTTCCTTAAATGGGACGCTCCGGGACAACTGGTCGGCCCCAACAACAGCTACGTGACGACAACGAATGTTGTTGAGCCCAAGTTTGCCGCTTGGGTGTCTCAGCTCAACGTGACCTACTCACCCCTACTCAATGTCAGCGCCGGGGACAAGACGGCCTATACCGTCCAGCCGGACGTATCGACTTGGGCAGGGGACCCAGCTGCCAACGGCACTATGTTCCTTGTCCTGACAGATACTGATCTTTATGTTACCCCGTACAACCTCACCCAGATCAACCCTCACGTCGCGGCCTTGGCAGTGTATCAGGCCGGGTAGGCGGAATATCCCCCAGACAGGCAGGTTCCAAATTTGTAGCCACCCTGTACGAAATAATGGTATTTATGGTAATTGTAATTGAAAATTGAAACAAGGTCTCTGAAAATGGTTTCAATGTGCTAGTAGTACATGAAATAAGACATTTCGTTGGTGGCCGAGAAAGACTTACGCTTTGCCTACCGGAAGGCATCATCGTCCACTGAGATTGGAAGTATTTAGCATTCTCTCAAGATTTACCAGATCTTATGGGAATTCAAGTGTGCTGAGATCAACAGCTGCCTTTGGCGCTTATACTTCCACGTAGGAACGCCGGTGGGAAAGGCAAAGGCAGCTATTCTCCACATGGGCCACAAGGGGATGGATGATACGCAAATAAAAAAAAACCCTGAATTATCTTACAAAAATCGGCGCTTGTCATAATATGATTGCCAAGCAAAAGCGTAGGGAACTTGATATTATGATTATGATTGTTAGCGATGAGATCTGACAGAGCAACGTGGCTTCGATTCATATATTGAGCCGAAGTGCCATAATCTTCTTGATGGCAATTCTGTAAGAAGACCTCGATATCCCTTGTAACTTGGATATTGTGAAGTATTCCAGAGGCCGTAATGTAGTTCCGCTCGGTACCAAAGAGTTGAAGTCCTGGAACAGGGTTGGAAAGGAGCTGTGAGACACCCGCGCCATTCATATCTCACCTCGCAGAGAATTCTTTCCGCATCAAACGGCACGGCATGACGAGATGAGATTTCAATCACGACAATATGACTAAGTGGTGTACGGCACTTGGGAGTGTGCGTTTCCTCTTATTGATTCTGGTGCTCGGCGATGTGATGTTGAGTCACATGACCCATGCCCCACGTCACCCAGTCTATGGGTCATCGACTCCTTCGTCTTCTTCTTCTTCTTCTTCTTCTTCTTCTTCTTCTTCTTCTTCTTCTTCTTCTTCTTCTTACTTCTTGCTTCTTGACCTCTTTGCTAGCTATCGCTGTACGCTATACAGAGAGAGAATATACGAGATCATCACTGTTTCCATCATCGTTGGATTCATCGCTGTGCATGTCCCATGACATGTGATTATATCCGGGTAAATACAGACGTAGCTTCTACGGGTATCAGGAATGGCTCAATAAGGACCATGAACCACATTACAAATTGAATAAAGGGCTGCGAGATGGCCTTGTTGCCAAGACGGGCGATAAACGGATGCACACCGCCGATCAAAGGTAAAAGAGATCCCTAGCCAACAACAAATGCCTCCGCAAGCATACCCCTGCAGAGACAGACCGCCCCACTGATCTCGGTAAACGTTTTCATTCGGCAACCGGACCGCTTTATCAAGTCTTATCAACGTCCGCATTTAAGATTACTATCCGCTATCTACCATATGTGAGCTAAACTGTTTGTGGCTAGGCTATTGCCCCACCCCCGGTCAACCTCTCCTCCGTGGGCAACAGTTGCATCAGTCCTACGCAGAGTGCTAGCTCGAGTCCTCCCACAAGACCCGGTCTGGATCTAGTTCGATATAGGTTGGTTGTCTCAAGACCTACAGTTTCACTGTCCTACGCCACCGTTAGATGGTGAATTATTCTAACCAGCCCGGGCCGCAGCGTTGGGTCACGAATCGACGTGCATGCATTTGTAACTTGCATCCCTGCCCAGCTTTCGAGCTCGGATAATTCAGCCACTCACGATCCACGTGTTGAACTGGGAAGGGCGATACCGGAAGAGAAGACGGCTGTCCGGGTCGGAAACCCGCGTTGTTGGATTAAGCCACCATACACACGCCTCGTTGTGATACCTCTGCCGTCGGACTGTACGTCCGATTTCCACGTGGTTATCTACTGCTCAACACGTTTGCATAGACTACGACGCACGAGTTTCTACCGCAGCCTGAAATAAAGACCGCCAGGGAAGAGGGGCAACAAAAATTGGCAGGTAACTAAGCTCTCCATTGCCATTAAGCTGTGTAACAGTAAAACGCAAAATGGTTCACTCCCTCCTTCTTTCGTAGTAAGAACTATCTGATGAAATCGCCGTTGCATTGCGACGGAAGCCCCCCCCCCCTTACAAGGGCGGCCCTGTTCCATGCCCCATTTCCCCAGTGGGCTGCTGAAAGCTGGGGTCAATTGTGAATGGCTTCCTGCTACTCAGGGAGGGGACCCGGCCCAGCATAAACTCGATGTGGCGGAACGCAGCAGCCGGGGAATCTTCAGGCACCATATGGCCCGACAGAGTCACAGAAACAAATGTCAGTCCACGCTCGGTGTGAGTCGTGCCGAGCACACCTGCTCCACCCATTAAGCTAAAGTCCCCGCCGCGCAGACTATGATATGGAACGTAAAACGGATCACTGGGTTCCTTTTCAAATCCCATCTTGCCACCAAAAGTCGTGTTCTGGATTCCCAAGAGCGTGGCGTTGGCGATGAGGATGTAGTCCTCGGCCCCGTGCCCTATAATGACATTTTTGGTCTTGTCAATCACGTTGCCAAGCACGGTTACAAGAGACGGAGGAGAGGTGTCGGTGTCATCCACGAAGACAGAACTGTTAGAGCAGACTTCCCATTTCCGGTTGAGAGGGGCATGGATCGCCTTCTTTACATCCTCTCGGTCGAAGTAGTTAGTCGCGCCCTTGACCGAGGAATCGACGAGACCAAGAACGTCCCACTGATAAGGGCAAGTCGCCGTGACGCGGTAGATGTCGAAGCAAGGGTTAATGTCAGATATGGCATCCGCGACCTTTCCCCACAGATCGCATCCTGGTATTGACTTCCCCGTCTTTTGATCGAGGCCAGGCAGAGTTGGTGGCAGATGTCCGATGGGAGGGAACTTGAAATATTTGTCGCGGAGGTCGGCATATCCGCATTTCTTGTCCATTTCGTGCATGTACTTGCTGAAAGAGTCATTCAGGGGAAACAAGTTGCGATTACTGTCCACGAATGGGGCGACGGCCACATCGGTTAATTGCCATTCTGCAATGGTTGGGTCGTAGATTGTCATTCCCTTGACGTTGAAGTACTGAGTGTCTTTGGCTTCGAGCATGGCATTGGCAATGTAGGGACAGTATTGGCCCCTGTTGTACGCAGACACCAGTCAGTCAGTCAGTCAGTCAGTGCATCATGCATGAACAAACGCGCCGTTTCATCATAGTCCTCGGCTGCGGAACAAGGGGGTTACCAAGGACGTACGCATAAGACTCTCCGGTTATGTATACTTTGTATCCGTGGAGGGCGAAGGTGTCAACAAAGTTCTTGTAGAAGCCCATGAACAAACGAGCGATATCGTCTTCGTTGCGAGCCGTCACCTTGCCTGTAGAGAAGCCTGTGCCAACCGGCTGCTCGACCCAAAGAACGTTGGTGAGTTGGTGCCATCCCCATGGATTTGGCACAGGTTTGTAAGTGCCAGGCTGCCATAAGAAAGGCCCGTTCTCGTTCAAGAGGCCGATCAAGGATGAGCAACCGGGCTGAAGTATGCAGCGTTAGCCTCAAAGGTATTCTGGACCAAGATCAACGCGATTATCCCGCACGGGACAGAGCACCTACACCACCGTTCAGCCAAATGATAATCTCCTTGTCAGCCGCAGGATTGATCGACGGCTGAAACCAGAAAAAGTACTTGTCCGTGCCGCCAAAGTCCTTGGATATGGGCATTTCACCGGCGTAAACCTCATGAATGTCAAAGTCGACGTCGGGAATCTTGGCTCCATTGACAGCGTATTCTTGAGAGCACAGTCAGATCAGTCCGGCAACAGGATGCCGAGGACAAGCGACGTCCTCGACTGCTCACGGCCACACGAGAAACTCACTGCGTGTCTTGTCGGTGAGGAACTTGTTGGGCTCGCTCCTCCTGACGGGGTTAACTGCCTGGTGGCTACTATACCGCAGCAGTCGCGCCCGGGCATCTCTGGCACGGTGGACATGGTTCCAAACGTTGCTGGACGCCGAAACGCCAGCTATCGCCACAAATGACGTGAGACTAGTCAACCAGCGCATCTTGGGAAGAGGGCAACCTGTCGTCGGGCGGCTTGAGCGAGAGTGAGAGACCGGGAAACCAGCAGCGGACGCGGGGTTTCTGCTATTATAGACGGATCATGGCAAGCTTTCTTTGCTCGTCCGCCAGTTACAAGTGGCTCGAAAAGCAGGCTTCTTTTGCCGCGCGTGCCCGGGCCGCTCGGAACGCATGGTTGCATCGTCTGGTTGCATCGTCTGGTTGTGTTGCTAGGTCGTATTATGTAGGGTCTTCCTCAACTAGTTGGTATTGCGACCTTCCTCAATCAATTTGAAGTCGCACTCCTGCAGGGGTGCACCTGGTCAGCTGGGAACCATCCTCTTGAGTCAATGATGCAAAAGCATTGGGTTGTGTCGGCTGAAACCGCTAAGTGACTATCAATTTCGCTTATTCGAGAGTCTTGCAGGGCTTCCCATGTATAATACAAGGAGTATAAAAACGCAATTTAATCAATAAATGTAGAAAGAAGCCGAGTTAAAGCCCGCAGTAACGTTGCCAGCAAAGACCAACCTCCTTTCGCCCGCCGCCACGGGTCGTCTTGAAAGAACCATCTTGGAAGGACTTGCATTCGTCGGCTCTGTGCAAGCTCCCACGTCGGCAATTAACGGACGAACCATCCTATCCTTCATGGTTTCTGCATGCCATGTGCACGAGGTCCATTCGGCGGACAATGTCCTACTCAGTTCGTCTCGCCCCCTTTCTTAACTTCGATTGCTGCATCTAGAGCATCCTGCAAGGTGTCCAGCAGATCCTGCGTGTCTTCCAGTCCTGCGGATATGCGCACACTCTCCTCCCTGACACCATATTCAATCATCTTCTTGGCCTGATCTTTATCCTTGCCATACGTGAACATGTTGTAAGCAATCATGATGGTGACATGCCCGCCAAGATGAGGAGACGGATAGAAACCACACCGGTCGTAAAAGGCTCTGGTCGTCTCAACACTCTCGAATTCCACAGTTAAAAGGCATCCATAACCCGGGCTAGGCACTTCGGGTGTGCTTCGTCGCTTGAACCGGTCATAGTTGGCCCTGCTGGCTAGTAGGGAAGGATACTGGACATTTACCACAGGCGAGCCGAGATCCTCGGCCATGCTCCTGTGCAGGAATTCCGCCATCGCTTGTGCATTTGCGTTGAGCCGGATGGTCCGCTCGAAAAAATCCCGTGAGTTGGACAGCAGAACTCTGGCATCGGCTGCGAATAGTTGGTTATGGTGAGCCTCGGCGAAGCGCTTCGATAGCTCTGCGTAATGCGACGACAACGGATTGAGTACAATAGATCCGCCTAGAACGTCGGCTCTGCCGCTGAACGACTTTGTGAGCGACGTAAGCAGCATGTCTGATTGGGCTAGGACGTCAATGTTGCTGAAGGAGCCGATTGTGTCGTCGACGATGAGGACGAAATTGTGTTTCTCGGACTGGAGTTTCCAAGAAGACGTCAGCCACGAGTTTGCCTGCTGTGCCCCCTTCCCTGCGCAGGGCTTATCCTCCCTCTCGCAAACTTACCAGTTTCTTCAAGCGCGGCAAATCGGTAGACTCGAGGGTTGGGTTGCCAGGAAACTCAATGAAGGCGAAGGTAACCCCACGACCTTGGCTCGCCTCCTCCTCCAGCCATGCTTCAAACGTGTCCAGACCCCTCTTGTCGACGCTGCCAAAGTGCTGCCAGCCGCCTGGGCTCCCTTCAGGCAAAAGCTCGTGTGTGTTGTGGAAGACGACACCCAACTCGACGTTGGTCTTGCCGGGGCGGTACTCTTGCAGAATGCCTTTGGCCGTGAATATGGCGGCCATGCCGGATGGATACAAGTATACGTCCTTGGTCTGGCATTGGACAAGATCTGGCTCGATAGCGCCGTGCCGCAAATGGTCAACAATACGCTCTTGCAATAGCTCGTGAGAGGGGCCCTCGGGCGTCCAAGTTGGGACGGGAGGACGTTGAGAGTCCTCAAAAGGGACCTCGGTCAGCGTATCGATCTTGCCAAGAAGGTGCTCTGCTTCACGAATGGACACTCCTAGCCCTGGCAAGGCCCAAGTAAGCATGAGGGCCTTTCCGTGTTTAGGGTCGTAGAGTATGCAGTACAGTCGATGGCCAGCAACGTCAACAACCTTGAGGGTGAGCTTGTCGGGAGAAATGGCGTTGTCTTTGCGCTTCTCGTGCGCAACATGGGCTGCGGTGTATTTCCACATGACGGGATCCAAATACATCATGCAAGAGAAGTCGCCGAGGCCAACATGCTTGGCAATTGCTTGGGAGAGCTTTAAGATGAGAATTCAGTGTCAGCATTCTGTTCGGGTTTTGGTCAGGCTTTGTTACCAACAAAACCGAGCTCTTTCTTTCTTCTTGGCATTACCTACCGTACGAGCAAAGTGCGTTGGGGAGAAGCGTGGGTAGATGTGGACGATCCTTGCGAATGGAGTCATGTCGCCTTCTGTGATCTGCTTCAGCAAACCCCATCCGGGCATGTTGGTGATGATGCTGTAAGGGGTCTGGGGAGGAGGCGCGTAGCCGAACTCGGATTGAGGCCTGAGAACACCCATGGTTGCTGCTGTAGAGGTACTGAGGTAGAGATGCTGCTGATGTCGAGATCCGAATGAGCAGTTGAGACGGCTAGGACATGGTGTTGCTTTTCTTGGGGATGAGAGGAATGTCAGCACTTGTCACAGCCAAGACGGCTTACGGCTTCCTCTGTGCAACCACCCAAATTCCACCTGATATTTAGTGACCAGGGCCACATTGACTTGTCTGTTCTAGAGAATGTCGTGAGGGTGTTGGAGCCTTATATCATTCGGCTAGGAATTAGAGTTAGGGTTTTACTAGGACTTCAGCTGTGGATAAGGGGGAAACCATAATTAACGACTGAGTAACGTCCAACTCCCTAGATTGAAAACCACCTATACCTCAAGCCCTAGCACAATACCGTGAATCACCGCATTTTCTCCCTGCTGACCACTGACACCGTAACATCACATCCCCCTCCCCCTCCGGGTCGTCGAGGTCAAGAACAAGAACAAGCGGTGGGCGATCAGCCGACCGGAGCCCGATGCGATACGTATGGAGCCGTGACCTATTTCCTGCAGCTTGAGGCGCATGAATGCTCCATTTCCCCTCTCGCCCGATTCTCGACTCTCAGCTCCAGTAATTAGGAACTGTGAATGAACAAACCATCAATCAGATGGCCTGGCACGACTCCGAGCTCGGATTAGCCCTTGTTCTACTGTTTCAGCGTGGTGAAACAGGCAGCAAGATCCAACCAGGGACGACATGAATTGCTGCCACGGTGCGACGGGGCTGGTGCCCGGAAGATAATGATGGCAAAAGCTTCTGCCTGTCGGACTGGAAGCACAGCGTCAGAACACATGCAGTGATGAATCGAATGCAATGTGATTGTGAGATATCAGAGGATCCCGTGATTCTGTCAATGTGCGGGTTTACTCAAAGTTGCCCTTTGCGGCAAAATTCCACGTGCATCAGTCGAGCTTCGAGGTCCACGACTTCGACATGCAATGCCCTGTATCATCAGTGGCTTAGTGATAAAGGCTTTAGAATATGATCTTGTCTGGGGGGTCGGGGGGGGTCGGAAGGCATGTTTTCGGATCGTAAATCTTCGACTACTGCTGAGTTATGCTCGGCTGACCTGTCTTTTTTTTCTTGGGTGCGCCTCTGGCCCCGACTTCAGATAGATATGATCCGTCACGATTTATACCGGAACACTGCGGTACGCTGGGAGCTTTCTAGGATCCTAATCCTGTCTCTGGGGACTCATGAGCTGATCAAATAGCGAATGGTGACGTCGCGGAATTGACGAGGCGACGCCGGTTTATGGGGGGAAGGCGGAACCTAATCTCTTGCATGTTTGCGGCCCGACGTTGCCTCAGACGTTCTTGCCTGCCGTGACTTCTGAACTTTCCAAATTCCCTTGAACCTCGTGCATAGAGTCGTAGATCGCATCGTCACCGTCACAACCCGCGTATGAAGAAGACGAGAGAAGCGCCCGCAACGCAAACCCCACCCCGACTCCGAATTCTAATCCAAGCGACATCGGGGAATGTTCCCTGTTCCGTGGCATGCATCCGCCCAGCGCAGATCATCGTCTGACTCGCATCAAAAAGTGTCTTTTTGCCAAGAATCGGAAGAAAGGAAGAAAAGGAACGAAGCAGATGTGGAGACGGAAACTCTCGCTGGTCAATCGCGAAATCATGGTGCCAAATTGGACGCGGCTCATTCGCTTCATTGCACACGACGACGGCCAGACTCACCTCGGTGAGGTCGACCCATCCGAGCATCCGGATATTGGTCTGGCGGTCTTTGAGGGCAGGACCGTGATGGCCAGGATTGTGAAAGGTTCCGTCTTTGACGGCCGCGTTTCCTCCCAGACGCTGACCGTGCATCGGGTAAGCCAACCTTGCGCGCGCTCCCTATTCTCTGTTCGGTCGGAGTCGCAATGCTAAGCAACCGTCACTGGCAACATGGCTCAAGCTGCTATCCCCTTTATCCATCGACGACGTGCCCATCATCCGCTGCCTGGGCTTGAACTACCGCGACCATGCCGCCGAGGCCAAGTTGCCTATACCTGAGGTACCGGTGGTGTTCATCAAGCCTCGCACCGCGCTGAACGGACCGTTTCCCGCAAAGATCAATGTTCCTGCTCTGGCACAGGATGGATCGAGCGACTACGAGGCAGAGCTGTCCTTTGTCATGGGCAGGTCCGGCAGGGATATCCCCGAGAACGAGGCCATGAGCTATGTCCTAGGCTTCACCGCCAGCAATGATGTAAGTGCGAGGACACAGCAGTTCAACACGAGCCAGTGGTGCTTTTCCAAAGGTAAGCGTTTTCCTTTTTCTTTTCTTTTCTTTTCTTTTTTCGGGGGTTTGCCACACCTTGCCGTTATCCCATCATGCGCCCTGCTGAACCTCTAGGCTTTGACGGTTCGTGTCCGTTGGGTCCCGTTCTTGTGTCGCCTTCTGCCCTTGAGGATCCGCACAGTTTGCAAATTAAAGCGATCCATAACGGACAAGTCGTTCAAGATTCTAACACTCGGTAAGGCTGTCCTACGATGCACCCGGCTTACTTGAACAGGACTGATTTCTTTTCCGGGGGCTTGCCGTCCAGTGAGATGATCTTTACCGTCCCGAAAATCATCTCGTGGTTGTCCCAGGGGACGACGTTGGAGGTAGGTACTGTGATCATGACTGGTACGGGGCCAGGGGTTGGAGCTATGCGCAACCCAAAGGTGGTGTTGAATCACGATGATGATATCAGAGTGGAAATAGAACACATTGGCACACTCATCAACAAGGTTTCCTATGAATGAGAGGCTTGGGTATGAGGGTCGACATGGAGCATTATGCTCTATTGCGAAGGAATGGTCACTCGCCCGAGGCTTTATTTCAGGGGGGATATGACATGACGGCACGATGCTCGTACTTTTCTTCTCCGTCTTTATCAACATGCATCGTACTACGTTGGAGCTTCTGCCGTGCCTACAGGTTTCTGCTGCGTCTCTACCGCTGGCCTGTGTTCTCATACGAGACAAGACACCGTACAGCAAGAGGCGGTGCAGCCCAATTCCCAACAACTTGTTGCGCCAAGGCCAATCGCTCCGTGAATGAATAGAAGCTTGCGTTGTAAATCCCGTCCAGATCAAGACCTGCAGGGTAGGCCTCAGCCAGTACAAAAGAGAAGAGGAAAGAAAGCAAACTGTGTGGTCCGCCCACCAATTGAAACGGGCCGCTCTGCGCAATGGCCAATCCAATCCGGTCGTGGGAAGCAACAGAAGCAAACAAACAATCCGTCACCGTACGTGCACAGTCACATCTGGGCTTATTGATCTTGCATCCATAGGCCATTGTTTGTGAAGCCATTGATCGATCGAGACCCGCCTTGCTTGCTTACGTGCATGCGTGCTTACGTATTGTGTTCAACGCGGCTGCCCGCGGAAATAACGATCCTCAAAAACAAACAACTTCGACTCCGCCGGATACATCTCACAGAACACATCGAGGATTTGGAACAGTTCTGAATCGTTACTATATGCAGCCGCAAGAATAATGAACTTGAATGCCATGCACGAGGCGTCCTAGAGCGAAGAAAACAACATCAACAGCACAGTACGCAAGTCTCGACATGCCTCCATGCACCGCCCACCATGTCGTCAGACAGGCAGCCGCTTGACTATGAAGGTATGGAACAAGGTAAGCCATTGCCCGCCTCCTTCTTTGATATGTTCCCCCTCTATTCCCTCCCCTTCTCCTGGGCGCACATTCAAGCGTCAGGACTGCCGTTAAAGGTTTCATCTGTAGCTCTGAAAATGCTGGATTCGAAAATTGCGTCAAACGACCTGCTCATGAGCGTTGCTCCGCTGAGACTCGTCACGGTTGGCGGTTGTCTGGCGGTACGACTCTGTCACAACCGCGAAGCATCCTACGACATTGATTGCCTCCTCGATCCACATGTAACGGCAATGGAGGACTATTCGGCTGAATTTGAGCTTGCCATCCAAGATGTCGCCCTCGAGGGGGGCTTCTATAAGGATTGGCTCAACCAGCAAGTCAAGATCTTCGTCTCCCGCGAGCAACGTGCAACTTTGTTCGTCGATTCTGTGGAGCAAGACATAGTCGTGTACAGCGGGAAGAACCTCGTCGTATACGCTGGACGCTTAGACTGGGCGCTAGAGAGTAAAGTTCGCCGGGTGTCCCATTCCCGAAGTCGCCGAGGGCAGAAGAATGTTGATCTTCCCGACGCTGCCGCGCTGATCCATCTGATGAGAAAAGAGGGCGATGGACTCCCCATTAGTTTTCAGTATATTCGAGATCTAAATTTGAATGGGTTCGACTTGCACCCAACCGAGGAGGCACTGAGAGAGATTGCAGCATACTACCAGAAGGAGTATGGAGAGGTCGGGCTCGCTGAGATGGCATGGGATAATGATGCTGCTAAGTGGGTGGTGGTTGATTCCGAATGAGGCGTTGTAAAGGTAACGAATGGCAGATTGCTGCTTGGGTACGTCTTCAAAATCTCAAACCCCCCGTCGTCCAGTGCGAGAAGTCAAACTGTGTAAAAATGACCCGTGGCCATGTAAATGTTCCTCTTGTGGAAAGGGCTGTCGAAATAGACGTCCTCATCAGAGTGAACCAACAGTCGCTCCTTCAGAGCTGGGACTCTAGCAGTCCACGCTGGACAGACTTCCGGCTCATATGGCACCGGCTCACCATCTCGACTCATAGTGGGCGTATCATCGCGGCGAAGCCCCATATCCAACCGCCACATGAATGCTTCAACCAGAATCTCTGCCAGAGAGGCCATGACAGCATACTGCTCAGCATCGTCACACTCGGGGTCCGGTATGTTGACGGTTGCCCAACGGAGCGAACTCTTGCGCCAGAAGTACTCGGTTTCATAGGATATCATGTGGCCGTCGGCAGCACAGAAAGCTTGGTATAGACGATAGAAGCATCTTTGAGGCGTATCACGGGCTTCCCATAGAGGGATCGACCGCAGGTACATCCAATCTCGGCCTTGACAGGTTACGGAGCCAGGGTCTGCCATAATCTGACGAGGCGGTGGAGGCAGCTTCGCAGGAAAGTACCAGGACGGAAACGGCCACAGCAGACGCAAGACGAAGAGATATGGGTGAGGTTGAGGCGGACAGGTCAGTGAGCGGGCATGACGCAAAGCATGCCGGAGACCAAGCCCTGTACTGGTTGGAATGAACCGGCGACGAAGCTTGATCAGGGGCCAACGATACTCTATCGGCAAGTAGCGGAAATTCCATATGTAGATGAGCAAATCATAGGGCCAACCCATCACGCAGCATCCGAAAGTGATGGATTGCTTCTGTATGCGTGTGCAGCATCCAGGTCGTCACGCCGAGAGAAAGGAGGAGGAAGGGAAGGGGGGGGGGAGGGGGAAGGGGAAGGGAAGGGAAGGGAAGGGAAGGCAAGTGTTGCGCGATGCCGACTGAACTCCGTCTCTGGACGGGAATCGAGGGCAAACGATTGATGCTTCATTTAGCGGGCCAGCAACTGGGGGCTGGGGCCGGTTGCTGGGCGGCATTCCTGCATTTCCCAAGGCCCAAGGGTTGAGAGTGACGTCAGTCTCGCTGGCGCCGCGGACATGGAGTCCAATTGCCTCTTGCTTTGTGGTGTGGCCCCAGCACAAGCACTGCTGTACCGCACAGCACGCACAGCACGCACAGCACGCAGGCACGCCCAGCGCCGGGCTCACGGTAACCCCGTACCTCGGTTAGGGACCGGTTAGGGGCCCTACTGTCGCTTGCGCGGCTGTATCGGGTCACACGAGCCCCACAGGCAGCCACGCAGGGGAACACGAATAATAAAGACCAGCTACTTATGCGCGCCAAGCTGGTTCCTGGTAACAGACAGCCGATTAGATCAAAAACTGTCATGGCACTCTGGTAAGGCTGCCATTATAATTTTAGGCAGTCTTGTGATTGGTGACGAAGAGAAAAAGCTGGCGCCCGCATCTGGGTTGTTGCGCGGTGGTATCTGCTACCCTGGGCATCCATGTAGCTCTTAGGTACCGTCGCGTGCCAGCCCGGTATGGCAGTACAGCCACAGTAATGGGACTTAAGACAAGACCTACGAACTTTGTAGTCAGCGTTACTAGGAGCCTGGTTAGCGTCCAATGGTACCTTGTAGGTACCTGCCTAGGTAGGTATTCAGAAGTACATGATACATTATCCCCGCCCCTCAACACACCCTTTCATATTTAAGTTGCTGATCCGATTAGCCTCCAACTAAACGGGCCATTAATAATGATGCTGCTGGGGTTTGGTTGACGACAGATTCCGTCATCCATGACCGAAAACATGCCCTATTGGTAATTTGCTGCTGACCCCTTCTATATTAAAACTAGCCTGTTTTTGTTTCGTATCAAATTCAAATTCCAATCCAGATTCAACTCGTTTCCCCTTAAAACTCTATTTCATTGCTTCTTCAGATAACGTTCCCCCCCCGCCCCCCCCCCCCCCCTGCAATCTCCCGACTGTAGCGATGGCCGTGGAAACATGGACCGAAGATTTCACCACGCCCTTTGAGGTTGACAAGCTCCTCGAGGTCCGCCTGTCAGGCAGAAAGAAGATGCCGGGCCTGGACGTTGATACGGGTATAGACAAGGGGATGGTGAACCATTCCGTCAAAGTCGATAAATTAGGTCTGGAGGGAGACTGGCATGACCTGACCTTCCATGGTGGTCCGGACAAAGCTATTCTTGGATGTGAGTGACGTTCTCACGTGGCAGACCGATATGACGATAGCCCATCGATCAATTACCGGGGGAAATGTCTTCCCTGACAGACTGATGTTTCGTATCAAATTTTTTTGTAGACTGCTCGTCACATTACCCCCATTGGGCGGCCTCGTACCCGGATCGGCGCGACAGGTTTGTCCCAGGAGGGTTCGGCGAGAACTTCGTCACCGCGCACATGAACGAACGCAACGTCTGCATCGGAGACATCGTCTCGGTGGGCTCAGAGGTCCAGCTGCAAGTGTCGCTTCCCCGGCAGCCATGCTACAAGCTCAACCATCGATTCTCGCTCAAGCACTTCGCCCCCGTGACGTACCAGACGAGCCGGACAGGCTGGTACTACCGGGTCCTCCGAGAAGGCGCCGTGAAGGCCGGCGACGAGATTCGTCTGGTACAACGGAAATACCCGCAGTGGACCATAGAGCGGATACAAGAGTTCCTGCATCGGGACACGGACAATTTCGAGATGAACAGACAGCTCTCCGAGGTGGAAGCCCTCGGCGAGGAAAGCCGGGGCCAGTTCAGGAAACGCGTGGCCAAGGCGACGAAGAAGAAGGGCCCTAGACCAAGCGAGGACAGGTGGGTTGATTACAAGATCGTCGAGCGCAAGATGGAGACGCCGAGAGTGGTCTCCATCACTTTGCAGTGTGAGAATCCGGCGTCGGACATGGAGAAGGAGTTACTGGGCGCGCACGCGCGACTCAGGCTGCCCAACGGACTCGTCAGAACGTACTCCGTGGTATCCGGCGGCGAGGAGAAGTTCAGCACGACGGACAAGTTCGAGCTGGGCATCGCTCTGGAGGAGGATAGCCGTGGCGGGTCGCGCTACTTCCACCAGGTGTCGAGAGTCGGCGATGTCGTCCAGGTCGGTCGCATCACAACCGACATCAAGGCAGACGCGGCGGCAAGCAACCACGTCTTCATCGCCGGCGGCATCGGCATCACGGCCTTCCTCGCCATGATGCGCGCCATGCTCTCCGTCAACTGGAGCTTCAAGCTTCACTATGCCGTGCGCTCCGCAGCCGACGTCCCCTTCGCCGACCGCCTGGCGGCCCTGAAGGACAACGTAGTCATGTACGACAAGTCCAAGGGCCAAAGGATGGACATCCACAGCATCATAAAGAGCGTCCCGTGGAACAGCCACATCTACGCCTGCGGACCAAGCCGCATGATGGAAGGCGTGCGAGCGGCCGTGCAGGACTGCGGTATCCCCCCCGACGAGGTGCACTACGAGGCCTTCGCGGCAGACGTCTCGGGAGATCCCTTCGAGGCCGAGATTGCGAACAAGAACGGGGTTGTCCTCCGCGTCGGCGAGGACGAGAGCCTGCTCGAGCGGCTGAGGCGTGAGTTCCCCGGTATTGCGTCCAGTTGCGAGGTCGGGAACTGCGGCACGTGCAAGATCCGGCTTGTAAGCGGGCGGGTTGATCATAGGGGCACCGCCCTTTTGCCAGAGCAGAAGGGCGAGGCCATGCTGGCTTGCGTGAGCCGCGGCATCGGAAGAGTCGTCGTTGAGGTCTGAAGATGGCGTGCGGATCGCTCAAGCGCCAGAGGAAATGAATGGGATTGCTAGATTCGGTTCCGCATTCCAATTCTTTGTTGGTCGTCGAGTCCATGCACACCTGAGCACTAGCAGCAGTGTAACAAAATTCTCACATTGCAAATCAACAATGACCTCTGCGGTAATGCTGCAAGACCTGAATTGGGATGATTTGGCCAGGCTGTGGGACGCAGTGAATGTTAAATACAGAAACCATGCTGTTTAACTCCTAATCTAGCGTAATGCTATACCCAACACCCAACCACAATTTGACAGCTTTGACAACTTGCAAACGCATCATGGCCATGACGTCCATTCAACTTGTGGGGCCGACCGTAACCATTTACCAAACCCTCAATTATGTACTCCATATCCATGAAAATTCCGACAGAAAAGCATGCATGTACTTCGTAAGCCCACACCCCATACACTATCGCTTGCGTCCCTTAGAGATCTTGCGCGCACCGCCATGATCCACGGCAGCCTGCTGCTCTTCACCCCAATGTGCATCTTCCAGACACTCCATGACAACAGGGTTGACAAAAACGTGATGCTGCAGTCCACCCCGGAAAAGGACTTTTACAAGATTGACTCTTGAAAAGAGCGACCATGTGTCGATTCTAGTGCTGTGATTGCCAAGCCGCAGTCGACATCTGTACCCGTACTCTGCTTGCCCATCTTCGGTTCGTTGGGAAGGGGGTACGTATGTGTCCTTGTCTGGGATATAAAGGGCGGTCGAGTAGTAGGGTCCTACACCTCGCTCTAGAGATGTGACGACGCTTACTAGACTCTCGCGCAGGTCTCGACGATGTTTTCTAGCAACTGACTTGCTACTGAGCTTGGCAAGCTCGTTGATGCGACCTGTTAGTCGTTGGGGGTCATAAGGTAATTGGAATGGTTCTCCCGTCTCTTGCTCATGGTTTCGTGACGATTCGAATATAAGGGCAATTGCTTGTCCCGCATTGCTTTGAATCTCAGTGTCGGAGCTGTCCAGCTGATCGACAAAGGCGTCCATAGCAGCGTCGGCAAAATCGGAAAAGTCGTCGACATGGCTTGCTACGAAAGTCCAGCCGACAATGGCTGCAGAGACGACGGCGGCATTGTCATGAGACTCGACGCTCTCGCCGTCGCTTTGCACGATATCGACGAGGTATTGCATGACCTCGAGTGCAGCTTCTTCCAAGCCTCCGGCATAAAGAACCGTCAAGCATAATGCATAAATAGCATAAACTTTGCACTCGTCATCATCATCATCGACCAGAATTTGCTTTAATGCTCGTTCGCTTCCCTCAAAGACGTCCAAGTCTTCAGATGTGGCCACGGTTAAGCAATATGCCTGCAGACTAAGCAGCCTCTCGCGAGCCGTCGCTCCGCGATCTGCATCTTTGAGAAACACCTCGATGAGCGCAGAAGCAGCCGGATCCAGCCAGACATGAGTGTCTGCAGTGTACTTGTTTCGTATGATTCTGATATACAATCCCAAGAACTGTTCGCGAACATCGCTATTGTTGTGCTTCTTATCCTGCAGGTTGTCGACCAAGGCCTGAGCATCAAATTCCCTGGCTGATTCATCAGGTGTCACTGCTCCCGAGCCTCCCGAATGTACGCTTGACAGGGTATCGTCAAATTCGAAATCGTCTAGTTCGCTGTCGCTTGCGTCAGAGGTCACTCGGCTATTCGTTGTTGAATGCGCTGGTGACGTCAGAAGAGAAGGCAAAGGGGAGCCGCGAGGCGTAACAGTGCCTGAAGCGCGTCCAGATTTGATGGCCTTCTTTGAGGTCGTCTTGCCGTTGCCCTTGAGGGCCTTGACTCGGGCGTGGTTCATCATTGTGCCGAGGATTGCAAGCTGGCTCGACCCGCAGCAGCCGCTAAAGTATGAATGCCCTTTTCGAGACGAGAAGGTGAGGAGCGTGTTGGTAAACGGTGTCTAGTGCTAAGGCAAAGCCTTGCGCAACGGGCTATGGAAGCCAAGAGGGAGGCGTTCTGCGTCCAGGCCCGGAGCTGGTAATTATCAGGGTGGATTCGAAAAGCTTCGTATGTAACGGGCAATGATGGTTTTATTTGTGAATGCGAGAACAGTTGGAAGCACAAAGGCCATTAGGGAGTCAGAGCGTCAAGTGGAACGAGTCAGTGCAACGTGGTCTTGCTGTGACCAAATGACCAAACAAAATGCCGTTCACTGCTTGTTGCTGGCCGTTGTAGAAGGCGGAGATAATGCGAAGTCCAGACAGGTGTCGAGAGAAGCAGTGGCAAGAAGAAAGGCGGTAAACGGGTTAAGATGCAAGATAATAAATCGCGAACAGGATGCGGGTGGCGTTTTTTCTTTTCTGTGTGGGTGGAGGGAGGGAGGCAGGGCTGGGGCATGACTCAAGCCATAACAACCCAATCTGGAGTGCTCTACAGACGTAGTCAGCAAAAGAATCCAAGGCTAGCAAATAGGGAGGAAGGATGAGAAGGCGAATGTCTGTGACGCAGTAATTTGGTGTAGCCAGAGCCATGTCTGGGTCTCACGATGAACACATAACATCACTGGCAAGCTGTGATTGGCCCTGCTCTTTGGCTGTTGTTATCTGTGGACGCCTTGTACTCCGTAGGCAGTGGGCAGTGGGCAGTGAGCAATTGAGCAGGTCTGCCTCAGTCGACCAGGGACGCATTATTGATGCCAAACGAAAACTTGATGAGAGTTCAACGTCCAACTCGTCTTCTCTGCGAGCCCCCTAGCGGGACGAGCATCAAAGCAAATGCCGGTCCCGGTCCCATACCACTCTAGGGCCCTCTCTGGGCACGGCACGAGCAGCAGGTAGCTAGCTCTATTACAGCTTGGAAATGTTGGCTTGCTGAGGCGGCAGAGATGATTGAGCTGGTGGATCTGCCACAGGAAGCCAGAGGAGCCAGAAAGGAAAGGAAGGAAGGGGGGGGGGGGGGGGGGTGCTCTTGCTAGCCGTCACGACGTCATAGTTAGCAACCACTTTACGCGCAACGCGAGACTCAACTTCACGGTTTGTCACGTTCGCTACGATTAATCTGTGTGTCAGTCCATGCTATCCAGCTGGCCGTGACAGCGAGTAGAACTTGCATGCGCCGTTTTCGCGAGGGTTCACTTACGGAATACAGCAGACGAGACGACTGACGAAGGCAAAGCAGGCATGCGGGTGAAAGATTACATGACTCCTCCCTCTCCCCTCCCTCTCCCCCCCTCCTTCTCCCCTCCTTCTCCCGCTGTTGGATTTCTTCACCCCTCTTGGCAGGATGGGGCGGTGGGGGCACGCCGGGGGGTGTGTGGCACAGGTCGGTTGCTCAATGGTCACCAGATCACACACATTTGGCGTTTTGGCGGCTCACCATGGGAAAGCCAACCTACATACGAGGCTACACTGTGTGGAGCAGCCTCACGACTGATGACTCCCGACATTAGTAACTAATCGGACAGGAACTGCTTTCTCAACATTCGGCTTTCCTGGAAAAAGGTGCGAGACTAGGTAATAATATCGGCCGTCAGTTCCTCCGTTGTCATTGAAGCAGAGGAGACGAGGAGACGAAGAGATGAGCGCTCTGGTCTTTGTCGGCAAAACGTCTTCTCCCTGACCACATGCTAGCGTACTGTGTTGCCTAGAAACTTCGCTCCGGGTGCGCTCTTTGACATGGTGACTTTCCTAGTCCAAGCTTTGCACACTGTTAAACCTAGCCGTACTTTCTATTCGCCTTTCTACAAAGTGCGTCTTTACACATCCGAAATTGCTCGTTACATTGCGACACATCGGGCAGTGTCGGGAGGTACAGGCTGCTACTAGGAAAGGACCTACCTACTTCCCAAGGTATCGTCGTACCCACGTACTATCAGGTGCCTATCATGTACTCAAGGTAAGTACCTGAGGTAATCGCGCCTACGCAGTACGCGCAGAAGATGCTATAAATGGCTTGGAATGGTTCATTTGCTTCTTTCTCTTTGATACGCCCTTCCTTCCTTTCCTCCGCTCCATCTCCCCCGCTCCATCTCCCCATCCCCTCACTCCTCCTCGCAGTTGGGCTGCTAGTCTGGGTACCTGGCAATTATCAGTGACATCTCCGAGCAGTCCTTCTGCCTAATTGAGCGAAAAGTGACTTGCAAGTGAGAAGCTACGCCTTGTGAGTGGAGCACTGTGGGTGTACGTGTATCTGGCCTCGGAACGCCAAACACCTGCCCCACTGCTTTACCAGGACCTTGATAACATCCAAACTCCTTCGGCTGCCCCTCTTCTTCACTCATCTCTGTATCTTCGCTTTCTCCTCTAATCATTCCTTCGTCTAGCGTCCGATTTCACTATTCACCGGCGCGAGACCCACTGTGCATGACGAATGTCACTCGTATCAACCTGTTCACGCGGTGACACTTCGACCCTTGGAGCGACAGACAAGCAAGGCTTTCTCACTATTTACAGTTTCTTGAGTTCTTGGGAGCTCATACAATCTTTCCTTGGCTTTTAAGCTCTCTGCTATTCGTATCTTTCAGAAAGGGAGTGACGATAAAGCTAAAGCGTATGAAAGATGGCGGTCGAACCAAAATCTGCTGATGAGGGTTCGTTTACAACAAAGACTTACGTTTCCAAGTAAAGAGCTAATTAAATCGGGTAACTCAACAGTGAAAGTCCTCCTCAGAGTAGTTAACTCTACTCCGGGAGATGTCCAATTTGATCGTCAAATCCTTTTGACAAAAAATAATTCGAGAGTCGACATCGGACGAAGTACTAAAAGAGATGCCAGATTGGCTGCAAAACCCAACAATGGATGGTTTGACTCGCCCGTCATGTCACGAAACCATGCAAAATTGGTTTTCTCCCCTAGGAACCATGTAAGATCACCTTAGACTTTTCCTATCCATGCCATCTTGTTAATCATTCCGGCAGAGCGTCTCTATCACAGATAGCGGTTCACTGCACGGCACATACATCAACAATGATCGCCTCAGCAGTGGCCAGACAAAAACATTGGCTTCGAGCGACGTATTAAGATTTGGCCTTCCCATCCAAAAAGGATGCGATACGTTCAAAGCATGTGAAATGACAGTCTTTTTGAAATATGGGTTGTCAAAGTAAGTATTGCCACCGTATTCTGGCAGGGGCAAATTTTTTAACATCTCTGCAGTCCAGCAGAACGACCACTCGTTTTCAAAGTACCCGATACGAGCGATGAAGAGGACAATGCGAGTTGCATAGATGATGGCGTTGAACGCAGCGTTGCAATTCTCAGGCAAGCTGGCATAAGAATACCGCAACGGAATCAAACCGCCAATGTCGACCTGACTGGGGACGAGACTTTGGCTATGCCTGATGATAGTCACTTAGAGCACCATGGTTCTCTTGAAGACGTTGCCGCAAGTGACAGACCGCATTCCGAAGAACACTCCTCTCAACATGTATTCGATGCAGTTGAGCAACAAGAGGACGACGGCAAACCAAGCAGTAACCCTTACAATCCCAGCTCTTCTATTCACATTGTCGAAGAAGAGGAGGTGTTTGCCTACATGGACGAGGGATTAGGCAATGACAATGATGGTCATGAGCTCTCTAAGGAGATCAATACAGATTTGAGCCACCGTTCGTTGTCAATATCCTTACAACCAACTTCCCAACTTATACTTGGGCTAATTTGAATAATTTAGATCGCTCGTACGAAGACAACCATCTTGTTTCAAATCTTGATCCCCCAGATAATTCCTCTCAACATGACTTCAGTCGGGCTGAGGAAGAAACCCATAACAAAACCACTCGATTGCCATCTGAGAATATCCAGGTAAAAGCCGTGCCAATGTCAGTTATATCGCAGCAAATGTCCAAGGAAGTTTTTAAGGGAGACGTATCAGTCACATTCTCAAAGGCCGAGTTTTTTGCAGCTCGCGAGCACAACCGTCAAGTCCATGCCAATGTCGGTAATTCAGAGGCAAACAGCCAACCCGCCGGTGACCATGTCACCAGTACTTATACTTTCAACCAATCCAGACCTCAAACATGCACAACCACCGCAGCCTTACTGGCATCTGGAGATAGGTTTCTGCAGACTCCACTTGGAAATAACGATTTTTCAGAGCCGGCTCATCTGGAGGACCTATTTGATGACACATCGGCGTATACTTGCGAGATGAGTAAGAAGGCTGCCGCGCAAACGAACCACGGCGCGCTTGTACCAATGGAAGATAATTCTGCCTTAGGTGATAACGTAGAGTTATCACAATCTTTCATTCTTGATACAAAGAAACCATCCAGAAAGAGAAAGTCGGACCGTATTTCGACATCGCTAGCCAGCGAGACCAATGAGCCTGCTTCATCTCAGACACAGCCTAATTCATCCCACAAGGCAGATCACATGGAGGTTGCAGCTCCCTTATGCCCTAGTGGCCCTGCTAATATCTCTACCGACTTGACCTACCAGCCAGAAAGGCCAATCAAACGTCTGCGACGGGCGGCCGAGATTCTTGGATATGCGGCAATTGGTGGCATTGCTGTTATGTCCGCTTTGATAGCCACCGCGCCGACATTGTAATATGCCTAGCTCCTTGCGTACCCCAAAGTCGCGGTTTTTGCCTGTAAGGGCAAACCTGTTGCCAGTTCATACGGTATCTCTTTTGAAAAGTGGAGGATATGGGATGATGACAAGAATGGAATTCTCGGAGGAAACTGCTCTAGGGAGTCTATTGTGTTGAGATAGTGATTAGGATCGATACCTTTGCTTTTTTGCCTTTTATGATGGGTAGTGGATTAATAGTTGAAATATTTCTCTGCCCAAGACGCCCATAAGTAGCGCGCTATGCCATGACTGTAGCAATCGTAAATTGCTTTGTGCGTGTCGCGACACACATTAATCGCTTAATTGTATGTGATAAGGTATGGTGTTTTTTTTTTTTTGGTATCTATTCACTTTTTTTAACCACATGCACGTCAGGCGCACCTACCCTGCCCTGCTTTCTGTTGCGCCTGCAGAAAAACCATGCACGGCCCTATAGGTGAAACCCACTTGCCGTGACATCATTTGCCCTGCCACAATATTGCCATCGCATCAGTCCAGAAACCCGATCCAGATCAGACAATTCCTCGACAGCAACGGCGCGGCAGAGTGGATGGACACTCCAAGGGCCGTTTTCGAGCTAAATAATTGAGGCTGGCTGATCGGCACCAGGGCAATACACGACAATTTTGTTAGCATCCTCGCGGCGCGTCTTTGGCTGGCGCAAGACAATTCCTGAACTTCAACACCCCCCCCCCCCACGCCAACCTTACCATTGTCATCCACAATGAAACGTGGGCAGCGGGGTTTGGCATCAGCTCCTGGGACTGGATTTGGCTTCAGCAGCGCTGCATCTGCCGGTTCCCTATCATACCTCACCGAGCCACCGTCTTTCGCCTCCATCTCGAATCCCAATGTCGTTGTATCGCTGAAGAACGTCTTAAAGAAAGACAGCACCACTAAGGCCAAGGGGCTCGAGGATCTTATTCAACATGCCCAGACACATCCATTCGAACAGGACGGCGGGGTGGAAGAAGCCCTTCTCGTAACATGGGTAAGTTCAACCCTCGTTAAGTCGTCAGTTCGGCATCGCCCCCGGCTAAAAATGTTGCACGAACTTTTCTGACACCTTCGCCCAAGACCCGAATTTATGCTCGCGTATCCATAGACAACTCCAGGCGCGTACGCGAGCTATCGCATATACTTCAGTCGGAGTTGCTGAAATCTGCACGAAAGCGCATGGAGCGCCATATACCCAAGGTCGTCGGCTCCTGGCTGGCTGGACTGTACGATCGTGACAGGGCTGTTGCGCAAGCTGCTAGGGATGGTATTTCTTCGTCGTTAAAAAACCCGGAAAAGTTAACTGCTCTTTGGAGTAAATGCCAATCTCAAATTCTTGATTTTGCATGCGAAGCCATTCGAGAGACAAAAGATACTCTAAGTGATGAACGGTCTACTACAGCCGAGGATGCCGAAGCCAAGTACTATCGGGTGGTTACCTCCAGTTTGTCGCTCGTCATGGGACTGCTTCAGAGAGTCGACGATGTCGTACTACAGAAGGCGATCCATAAATACGATGAGTATTTTAGCGAGGAGACTGTATGGAGAACAGTCACATTTAAAGACTCAACAGTCAGAAAAACAGCATGTCAACTGCTGTTGACGTGCTTGGGACGAAAATTACCCCATGCATCGTCAACGAAAGCGAGACAAGCTTTCATAACAGGTGGTCTGAAGTCTAACCAAGTAGGATCTGCGTTGGAATACGTCAGAGCCCTGACTAAGCTCACTCAAGAAGACGATTCCATCTGGTTATCTGCTTCGACCGACAAAATGCCTCCTCTTACCAGACTTCAGTCTTTCATCTCCAAAGGCTCGCAAGGCTGTCCGCCCACATTCTGGGAAGCCCTTGATCAGCTTCTCACTCTAATCCCCACAAAGGCCCTGGTGCTCGATACAGCGTCAAAGTTGCTTGCATCTGTAAAGGCAGGTATTACTACCAGGGAAGAACCTCGAGCAAGCGCGGCATATTCGTGGAAATGTTTCACAAACTTCGCTGAACGGTCCATGGATCAGCTTCCAGATGATGACAAGCTTCCTTTCGCTCAGGAACACTTGTTCCCGCTCCTGGAACAATTTCTAACCTCAACTCCTGAAACAAGCGACATTGCTACGGGCCCGAATGCCATGTCTATACTCGTTGAGGCCCACATGACCGTTATTCAATCCACTTCCCAAGTTGTTCAAGCGTCAGAAGAAACATGGGACCGACTCTGTCAGAACCTATGCTCCAGCATCTCCGGGTCCCTTCCTGAGGTTTCCAAGGAATATAAGACGTCCCAAAGAAAAATTGCAGAACAAGGCCGACGGTGGTTTGGGCTGGTTGGCCAAATACATGCTGAAATGGAAAAGCCAGGTACAAGCCTCCCCGATCAAACGACCAGTCCGTCTGTCAGAATCATTTCACAGTGTGCCTCGCTTCTTGAAAGTCGAAATATGAAGCCATTTGGCGCTGCTCAAATCTTGGAATCTGCATTAAATACGTCACAACATTTGTTTTCTGCTGATAGTGGACAGCGGCTGGTCGAGTTTCTACAGGGTGCTGCTGAGCATGATATGCAAAAGGTGGCCACATCTGCGTCTGCTAAACATCTCTTGTCGTGCCTCGAGTTACTAGGCTCAATCCACGGACACTTTGAAGCGTACAAGACAACATGGTCTTCCTGGGCGGAGAAGGCTTTGCAAATTCCTGATCAACCAAGATGGGTAGATGTGCTTACCGCCTTGCTCTCGCAGGACCAAGCAGCTCCTCTAGCTAGGGATAGTGAAGAAATACAGAGTACTTTGTATTCGCAGTCATTGGCTCTGTTAAATGTCCAGTCGGACGCATGGGAGCTACTACAGACCGCTGTAACACATCGGTCAATGTCCAACGAAACATGCTATAAGCTTGGTGGGGAATTAGTCAAGAGGCTTGCCGCGTCGATGGGGCAGCCTGAAGTTGTTCTACGAATGATTGATATATTGGCGCGGTCAAACCCTAGCATATTCAGGCAGGGCTCATTGCATACCGAGCTCGTAGCACAGCTTCTATCTTCTTCTGAGATAGAAGACGTGCCCACCTCATCCAAAGCTGCGGCCATCCTCGCCATCCTTAACACCGAAAGTCAGGGCAAACTTCCGATAATCGACATCATACAAGCTAACTTGGAACATGCGAGTGCACAATCTCTCGGGTACGTATAAAGCCAAAGTTTAATCCGCGATTAATATCTTAAATTGACTTCTCTGCATTAGCATCCAGACACTTGCGTCTCAGGCCAAATCAGCTGTCGAGTCCGGGGCAGCGTCATGGGTCGACATTTTGCCAAATACCAATGTGTGGATGAGTCAATTGGCTCCATTTCTGGACTTCCCCCTGATTTCGGCATTGTCATTTGTCAACAGCATCGGAGGAGCTGTTTCACTACCAGGCGCAACTCGTCAAGATGGCACTACACGATCCGTAGCTCGGGATCGCGATGGCCGATCGGTACCATTACGGATGGCGTTGTTCTTCTCCACTTTACTCGATAAAGACCTGGAACGCATGCAGTTACCTCGTCAATTCCAGATTGAACTCTTGTACTTGCAGTCGCTCACAGTTCAGCTTGCATCCGATCAAATTGCATTGGGAAGCCAGCAAGGTCTTTGGCACTCACGTGATGACCTCGCGGCAGACGAGGTTGAAAATATGATCGAGGCATCAAAGTCCCTCCTAAATGATTTCATTCGGAAAGCTACAAATTGGGTCTCGCCAGAAGCAACTTCTGACGACCCTTCATCGGTTGCTTGTGGGCTACTGGATCTGGCCATGAAAGAAACCCGAGAGATCTCCTCCCGCGCTACTTACAGCGCTAGAGTCTTAAGCGAACTGCTGCAATCGCTTATAGAGTCCCATGGCATGTCCAGCGCGGTGGAAACAAAGTATCTCTCACAGGAGAATCTGAAAGCAAAATCTGACACAGCTTTGTTATCAGCCGGCCTTATCACTGGACTTGGAGAAGCAGCGCAATCTTCCAAGGCAGTCAACAACTTCTGCAACCGGCTCGTCAGTGATCTTTCGGCTATTCAAGCAGAGGATGAGCAGACAGAAATGACATTGGTTCTTTTCACCCTCACTGCTCAAGTCTATGAAGCTGAAAGTATCCCTGTTGCCACCAACAGAATTGTCTTTGCCGTCAGGCAAATCGCCTCCTGGCTTAACGACAGTTCCAAATTCGGACCTGGATTAAGTACGGCAATTTGTCAGGCACTCACCGCTCTATTGCCTTGCATGACAGACGTTTATGGCTCGTACTGGGAGGATGCCCTTCAGTTTTGCAGCGATCTCTGGATGCGAGCCATTGGCATGGAATTTGACGAAGCGCTTCCCTTTGTTCACGCATCAATCAAATTGGTGAAGGCACTTGAGTCCATCAAAGAACCAAATGACGACCTGGAAGATGCCTTGAAACAATTTGCGACGCCAAAATCCAAAGGCTTAATAGAGCTTCTTAGGGTTGATAGACGTGCATTTTCGCTGCCGCAAGCGATTGTGGATAGTATGTTGTGTCGCGAAGCACAAAAGCTTGCGATCAGTCGCATCCCAGACCCAGAGGAACTGTTTGGTTTAATGTCATCCGAGTCGTACGATATTCAGTCAGCCACGTTTACTCTGCTGCACAAAAAAATTCCATCGGATCAACAACAGAAGTCCGTTGATGCGTTGCTGGACAAGACAGGTATGTGTGCGCAGGACAATTTATTCACAGACCACGACTGACAAATAGCGAATAGATGCACAACTTCCCGACGAGCTTTTGTCCCTGCTCCTGGATCCGCCCAGTCTGGACAACTTCTCTGACGACTCTCTGGAAGCGTTTCCGACTTCGATCCGCGGTTACCTCTTATCCTGGAAGTTGGTCTTTGACGCATATGGTTCATCTCAATTCAGGATTCGGGACGACTATACACAGCATCTGAAAACCGAAAAGCTTGTGGCTCCCTTGTTGGACTTCATGTTCGACGTCCTTGGACATTCGGCTGGTAAGCCACTGAACTTGGACAAGGAAAATATCGGAGTGGAGGAAATTTGCAACTACGAAATTGGTCTGACGGAAAGCGAGACGGGAGAACGAAATTTGCACTGGCTGTTAGTTCATCTGTACTATTTGACACTCAAGTTTATTCCCGGCTTGTTTAGAACCTGGTACTTTGATTGTAGGTCAAAGCAAACGAAAGTTGCGGTCGAGTCCTGGACCACTAGGTATTTCTCTCCGATCATCGTGAGAGAGACTCTTGACAGCGTGGAAGCATGGGTAAACGAACAACAGCCTGCGTCAGGGGACGAGAAAGAGCTTTTAGTGAAGGTATCCAAGGCAGCCAAAGAGATTACGGCTGGGTACGAGGTGGATGAATCTCAAGCGGCTATCATCATCAAAATACCTAGCAGTTACCCCATCGATAACGTCACTGTTTCAAGCCTTAATCGAGTGGCCGTCAATGAGCGGAAATGGCAAAGCTGGATTATGACAACTCAAGGCGCCATCACGCTCGCCAACGGGAGTATAATTGACGGCCTGCAAGTATTCAAGCGAAACATGATTGCTGCACTGAAAGGACAAAGCGAATGCGCTATTTGCTATAGCATGATATCGGAAGATAAGCGCATGCCAGACAAGAAGTGCACGACTTGCAACAATCTTTTCCATAGGAACTGTCTGTACAAGTGGTTCCAGACGAGCAATCAGAATTCTTGTCCACTGTGTAGAAATCCTATAGATTATCTGGGAGCTGATACCGCCAAGAGGAGGCAGCAATGAGACAGGATTCTGTGGCCACGGAATGTAGCGCTAGATCTTCAGTACTTGGTATATATTTTGTTGGTCTCTTGAATTGTACAGAGTATGAACTGGCGGTTCACGTTTGAGAAGCAATATTGAAGTCTCATGGCCAAAGAACACTAGTCGTGTTTCAAAAGACATCGATGTCCCAGCGCCTGCAAAAAGTTAGTTAGGCTAATTGCCATGACGTATGGCCACTGCCCACTTACTTGGTCTGCTGTCAGTCTATCTCCCGACTCAAAGCATACCAACTTTGCTACCAGTTCCCGAAATGACACGTCCACATCAGGAAGCACCTCTTCCCAGCTTCTTTGAGGGAAGACGGTCCATAATTCGAACGGTGAGACTCCGAAGTTCTTGGCTTCGGGCCAGGTCTCTTCTGTGGGAGTGCCCAGTGTCTTTATTATACTCAGGATCAACCCCAGTTGATTGCCGTCTTCGTATGCCGGCCTAGACTCAAACGGCGGTTTGGGCGGACTTGTGATTGCCTCAGCGAGCATGACTCCTGCTGCCCACATATCTACAGGTGCATCATAAGATTTGTTTGCGAAGAGGACTTCTGGGGCGCGGTATGGCCCCGTACCAATGTCCAAGATCTTGTCGGAACGGGGTTCTGTGTAGGTAGATAGGCGGTGGTGCCATGCTGTGCCGAAATCAGAAAGGTAGGCTGGGCCGGAGGGCGATTTGAGTAAGATGGCAGACGGCTTGATATCACGGTGGAGGATGTCGTGTCTATGAATGAATGAAAGGGCGTCGAATATGCCTCTGAAAATGGGGATGAGATGGGAGGCTGAGAGGGCCGAGGCGCTTTCGGATAGAACGGCTTCCAGCGTGAGAGGGTAGAATGGAAATACGAGCACGAATTGGGAATTCTGGTCGCGGAACGTGGTGGTGAGCTTAACTATGTGGTCAGGCGGAGGCTGTAAGGCTTGCAACTCATTGAGTATGGAGGCTTCGCGCTGGGGATTATGAGGCTCGAGGGTGCGAAGAGCAGTGGTAACCTTGAGAGCGTGGGAGGCTGAGCGGTAGACTTCGGACGTGACTCCTTCTCCAATGAGCCTGCAGTCCCGGTATGGGCCGATGGTGATGCCTGCTTCCGTATCTGTACACTCTTGCATAGATGACGGCGTGGTATGTGATGCTGCTTGACGCAGTATTGCGTCGTATTCATCCTGTTTGTTTGTGTTATCAAAGACTTCACGATATGCGTACTTGGTGGGATACGGTCAAGGTACCCTGGAAGATGAGTTTTGGAAAGCGCCTTCTTCTATAGCGATTGCGTCATTGCGCTTGTCTTCTGGAAGGGATGCTTGACTATGGACGGAGAGGTTCGATCAAATGAGTGAGTGCCGGGAAGATTCTCAGAAGGTCAGAGTTGGCCTACAGGTCTTGAATAATGGTAAATCTATCAAAAGTGGACAGGGACGCCTGCCATGCTGGAGCCATGGCGACGATTTATTCGGGTCGACAAGTAGTGCGCTGCCGTGCCGCCAGAACTATGGCTGAAGGATGATGATGATGTGTTGAGTGGAGTTCCAAGGCCCACGATGAAACTTCACTTTCGGCACGTGGAGTAAGGAGATTTGCATGGTAGAACCATGTTAATTCCAATCATGCTCTTTTCAGGCTCCACTACCACCTGCAGATTGGCCATGCTTGCTATGCTTGCCGTTCTGCATTTGGGCATTTGGGCATTTGGGCATTTAGCCTTGGCGAGTTGACAAGCTGTTGCACGCGATGTGGGGTGTGACGAGTCGATAGTGCGAGAGGACCGGAGTCAGTCAGCTACGTCAATTTTGTCTCTGTGGTGTGCAGAAACCGTCAGCACAGCAGCACAAAGAAGTCCATCATTATCGAGGAAGACGGAAAAAAAAAAAAAATAAAAAAAAGAAGGCAATCGAAGGAGCGACTATAATTTTTTTTTTTTTTTTTAGGAAAAAGGAGGGATTAGCTCTTCCCCTTCCTCTTATTCGTCTCAGACGAAAGTGGAAAGCGCACCCTATACCCTGCGCCTGCCGTTACCAAGTTGCCTGCCAGCAAGCCCCGGAGTCCAGCTCTCACAATGAATGATCCGTCCCATCCATGCCATCCCGTCTCACCACTCAGAGCTCGAGCCTCTCTCCTCCAGGAGTCCACACTGACGCTTATCCTCCACACTCCCTCCTCGCCGTCGCCGTTTGCTGTCGTCGACGAGCAATATTCTCCTTCGTCGCTCGCATCGCCATGCACACGCTCGTTTCATCTCATAGCATCATCTAATGAGCATCTGTAATTTTTCTTTTCTCCGCTGCTGCCCCCTGGGACTTGCTCACCCATCATGGACGACACCGCGAGGACCGAGTATCCCGCATTGCTTGTATGTCACTCTCGGACCTCGCGTCGCAGTCCATCGTGCCGCAGCCCAAAAATATATCACAATTAGCGCCGGCCAGTCACTATGGATATACATCCCCAAATCATAGAGGATTTAATGCTGATTGTAATTGCAGACTAGCCTGCAGCCCGGCCAAGCTGCGCGGACCCTCAGCGACCGAGTGAAGCGCATCAACAAGGTCAACCTTGACATAGCCGATTGGCTTCAGGTATGCACGGATCAATATCTGTCGGACGGAGATCATCTGCGCTTCGAATCCTCAGCCTCCTGTAACTGACGTGTTATTCTGTAGGAGCGTCGCCGTGTCGAAGAACAATATGTTCTCGGCTTGCGCAAGCTCGCGCATACCAGTAAAGGCCCTTCATCACCATCTGAGCTCGGGTGCGTCATTATTATCTCATGGTCAAGAGATTGAAATTTAAACTTTCTCTACTCAAACTTGAGATGTCTTTTTCGCCCAATAAACAATAAATGAAACTTGAACTGACGTCAATCATCAATGTTGCAGTGTTTTTCAACCGTCTTGGTCTCGGGTCATCAATGCCGTCGAGAATATCGCACACTCACACCACATCTTCGCCGAGAAGCTCGAAGAAGACTTAGAAAAGCCGCTTCGAACTTATCAGCAACGCCAAGATTATGCTAACATCCACGACATGTCTAGCAATCTAACTGCCCTGGCGAAAAGAATCGAGAAACCGGGCAAGAAGGATAATAAGACTGCAACACAGCAAGAATGGGAGTCCACAGCACCCTACGTATTCGAAAAATTGCAAGAGGTTGACGAGTTCCGCGTCAATCATCTTCGTGATATCCTAACTCAATACCAAACCCACGAGGCCGACCAGGCTGAGCGCGTGCGAGGAGTTGCCGGACAAACGTTGGCGATCGTAGTCGAGGTGAAAACAGAAGACGAAATTAGAGACTTTGCATCTAGCACCGTCGCTGGAATTCCACCGCCCTCCAACAGAAGCTCGACTAGGCGTTCCTCGACTGTTGGCGGCACTCCCTCCTTTGATCAGCCCCCTCCCCTGCCTAGTACGGATACGATAACTTCGGGCACTTCGAATCCTCCACCCACTCGAGGAGCGCAATCCCAGCAATCGCTAGACGATGACGAACTCAACGATCAACCTCACAGTGATCAACCTAAGGAATCCAAACTTCGGCGTCTTGGCACCCTCTTTGGGCGACGGAGACAAAGCGTACAAGGCGGATTTGGCACTCTCGCGCCGGGCAAGTCAAGTGGCTCCACATTCGGTCGCCTTGGAAGTAGCCACGGCAGAGTCATCTCACCTCGTACATCATCCACCAATCTTCATGATTCCGGTCGCTTGGTTCCATTGGTTGAAACGCCTGATACCCCAACATTTCCTCAGAACGAATCTACGACCGACGAAACCAGGCTACATGATGGAACTAACGGATTCGACGGCATGGGAAGGTCCAATCCTGGCTCCGCCAATGGAATACATTCAAATGACATCTTCGACGTGGCACCTCCTCCCGGCCCACCACCCAACCAGCAAAATGGCAGCAAAAACAGCGAACTTACCAGAGACTCTGAAGGGTTCACAGTTCGCGGAACGATGAACGACCCAATATCCGAAGCTCAACGCGAAGCCGCCGCAGAGGAGGTTGATCAAGTTTTCAAGCTCAACATTCAGAATAAACCCGTGGACGAGGAAGATCCGGAGGCTAAACAAGCTGCATTGTCCAGCGTGGCGAACACCTTGAAGATGGGACCGGCAACTCGGCGTACCAGCGTGATCAGAGGTAGACGAGATGTTAGAAACACTGTCTATACACCTCCCCCAGCACACACTGCCGTTCAGACCGAGTTTGGCTTGCCTGCTATTTCTGGCTCACCGCTATTGGTAGGAAGTCCCACCTTTACACGGTCCCCGGCTCTGAATGCATTAGCATTAGGAGTTAGCGTAGCAGGAACTTCTGACACTCAATCTGTCCGCTCCGGCCATTCACTCGGTAGCCTTGTTCACGCAAAACATCCTGAACTAACCGGACCAGGACTTCAAAGCTCTATCATTGAAACTGTTTCGGTTGTCTTTGAAGACGGATTTCTCAAGAGTGCCAATATCACTGGCGAGCTAGCTTTCGTTAACAATGACCCTGATACGTCATCAGAGAAAGGTAAATCTGACCCTTCTCGTTGGACATGGCTGGTGACAGTTGTGTGTGTGTGATACGGTAACGTACTGACTAAATGCAGCCCATGAGACAATCCGAATAAACAATTTTCCCAAACTAGACCGCATTGGGCCAAACCGCATTTTTGTCCAGAACGCATCCGTCGACCAGCCAGATCAATTTGCGCTTGATCTTTCCCACCTTTCAAAGACATCTATTGCATTTTCTTACAAGGTTTTTGCCGAGGAACCTGCCAATCCCGGACTTGGCCAATATGCTCCAATCTTACTTAGGCCAGTGTGGAAGCCGCAGGATGACAAACTGGGCCTGTTACTCCAATATCAGCTCAATCCAGGTTGCAGCTTTTCAACACCAGTCACGCTGCATAACGTTGTGCTGGTGGCTACGTACGAGGGCAGGGCTACGGGAGCTCAAACGAAGCCCAGTGGCACGCATTTGAAGGATAAGCACCTGGTTTACTGGCGACTGGGAGATGTAACTCTTACCAACGACTTACAAAAGATTGTGTGTCGCGTCAATGGGGCCGACGGAGCCTGTCCTACACCAGGCCACGTAGAAGCAAGGTGGGAATATACCGCACCAGGAGATGAGGCAATTGGGAGCGGCATATCAGTATCGAAACTGTCTGAAAAGGGCAAGGGAAAGGATCTTGGTGATGATGACCCTTTTGCCGACACCGGTTCAGCTACTAGTCAGTCGTGGATTGACGTCCCCGTTACACGCAAGCTAGTGAGTGGGAAGTACGAGGGCAAGTAAGATAATGATATCGTTAATGATATCGTGGACCAGATGGAGCAAGGCGAAACTGTACACACAAATGAATATCTGGAGAAATACATCCTCGGCAGAAGTGTTCTTTATCGGTGTTTGATGAATTGGCGGGATTACCTGTTTTTATAATTTTGAGATATCAATCGAAGTAATGTTTTTTTTCTATGGAGTTATTCATTTACTCTGCGTACCTTATTCACATCACCTCTCCCAGCTTTTTGGCAAATGGCCAAATATGCATGTACCTTGCCCTTATAATATGCACAGCTCTATATAATACCGGAAAATGAAGTAAATGCAAGCGTGGCATGCGTAGACAGCGCCTGTTCAAAACACCCGAACCCCAGAAATGATGACCCGTAACCATGACCCCCAACCTTTCTATCGATGCGTCTACGAAATAACCAATAGTTTGCGCCGCCGTATAACATAAATCACTTTTCCTTGTCCTCGCTCTTCTCAGATTTGGATGCCGATTTTGCGGCCTTCTCTTCCGCTCTGCCCTTCCGCCACTTACGATACTTCTCGGCGAGATAGCGCATCGTGCGTGACCAACCGCCCGTCAGGGCACCCTTCACAGACTGAACGGAGCTAGGCCACGAAACAGTCTGCTTGATGACCTGGCTTACAATCTCGCGAAGTTGATCGGGGTCGTCCTGCGCAATGCGCTTTTCAAAGGTCCCGCCTTGGCGCCGCTTGATGGATGTGCTTTCGTCGTCATCGGCGGCTTGCATCATCTCGTTAAATTCGCCTCGGGGAATGGCGAACTTCTTCTGGTACTGGAAGTAGAGGCGGGAGCGAAAGTTCTTGGGAAGGCGGCGGACAATGTTGGCGCGCTTGGTCGGGTCCATGTCCTGCTGGAGGATACTATCGGCAGAAGGGTCGAGAACCCAACTTTCATCATCGAGGCGATGAGAGACGGTGAAGTCGACGTTGGGAAGGGTCTTGATGAGTGGAGCGTAGAGGCGCCGGAAGTGGACAACGTTGCTGTTTACTATGTTTGCGACCTTGGCTTTATTCTCAGCGGGGAGGGCCATGCGCGGGTCCCCCATGTAGCTTAGGCCGGCAATTGTGCTGTACAGATCGGTTTCGCTGAACTGGGGAGGGAGAAGAAGGAGGGCGGTGCGTACTGCGGCGATAAGGTTGTGCTGGTTCGCGAGGCGGACTTGTGGGTGGTCGCGGAGAATCTTGACGGGCTTTTGGAGTCGGCCCGCGAGGTAGAGGCTGTCCCAGGTTGTGAGGTCGTTGACAAGGTTGGCTATGCTCGTGACGCCATACTTGATGAGCATGCCATTTACTTCGACGAAAGGGTTGAAGTAGACTCCTGCGCCCCAATTCTGCACTCTGGAAACGAGCCCAGATCCGAGGGATGCGATGGCGGAGTAGTGGTTGCGGTGTTGGCGGATGTTGATGGAGTGCCAGTGCTGCGTGTGGCTTACGCCAAAGATGAAATCGACCATCTTTGGGGATCCCTTTTGCGCTTTCACTAGGGCTCCGGGCGGCTTGGGGTGGACGGCGCGAAACTCGGCTTCCGTGACGCTGTGCGAGATATTTCCTTGAGGGAATACGCCGGACCCATAGGCGAAGCAGTAGACGATAGGGGCGTTGAACTGCCGTAGCATGATTCGGAGAGCTTCCTTGAGCTCATAGTTGATGATCATGTGCTGGTTCACTCCAAAAAGACGGTGGGGGAGGTCCTCAAAGGATTTGATAGCGAAGTCGACCGAGTCTTCCCAGTCGTCGCCGTAGAGGTTAAACTTTCCGCCCGCAGATTCCTTTTTTCTCGGTGGTGGAGGAGGGGTCGATTGCGTGTTTAATGAGGAGGTTGACGTCGTGGTAGAGGCGGAAGAGGAATCGGAAGAGGTGCTGGAGTAGCGTCTTGATTGACTCGGCTGTGTCCACTGGCTTAACGGCGATGCAGAGAAAGGTGTGGTTTGCAAGAACAATACTCGGGCGGATCGAAGCGAAATTGGTGCTCTAAGCCGGCTTGTTGCCGAGACGGCCTGCAAGGTTCGACGTCAGTGCCACTCCAGTTTGTCGCGATCTCTGGTGGGAGGAGTGTTCTCGTACCGTCAAGCCGAGCTCGATTATTACCATGGCGGTTGGTGCGTTACACGAGCAATGGGGACAGATCTGGGCCGGCAGACAGGTTGATGTGCGATTATCTCCAAGGTGGAGAAGCTATTTTAGAGAGCGGCGAAGGCCCAGTTACCCATTGGCAGTCGTGACACCAAAAGCAAAGCCGTACGTTGAGAGTGTGGTGTGAAAGAATCGACGGCAACATTGACGACAGGCCGTCTGACGGATGGATGAAGATCTTGCTGGCCCCGTCAATTGAGATGCTGACAAGTCTGCACTGGACTATCCAGCCTGATTCCCTCGCGGGACCGCCACCACTCTGTAGACGAGTTGGTGCATCAATCGGCAAGGGCCGAATGGTGGCGCGTATGCGATTTTCCCAATATGTTGGTGCTGCGCGTGTATGATGACTTTTGAGAGCTTGGGACTTTCAAGACCGGAAACTACTTAGGTACCTAAAGGATGACAAACTTATTATGGGCCCATCTTAACGGCTTGACTGGTTTCAACGGAGTTATTATTAGCCGGTTGCCGGTGCAGATGACTGCAAGAAGCTGCCTCGACTCTTCTTTACTAGACTTCTTCTTTACGAGCAAGACGAAGTCTGACTACTTCGGCAAGGGCTGGTGCGCTATTGAGCAAACTAGCCTTCCTCCATTTTTTTTTTCTCTGTCCAATCCCCGACTCGGGACGGCATGCACCATTTCGTTGGTCCTGCAAAAGAATGCTGGCAGGATCGAGTATTTTACGGTTCAAGGAGCAGCAATCTTCCTCATGGCGCAGACGAATGCCTTGCTACTAGCCGATTTTCAACACTCTTCAGAAAGTATTCTTGTTGGATGGTTTATTTACGCGTTTCCCTGTTATTGACACGGTTGTTGCCCTAGCTTTCAGCCCCTCTGCAAGTCGCCTCTTGGCAAGAGTGAGAGCCATGATGAGATTACGGCATTACCACCTATGTGCGCAGGGGCAAAGCCGAGACCCAACCATTGGATTTAGCGACTTTTCCGTTGTCTTAGGTGACAGGTTACCTTGGGTCGGTATGAAGGTAGCTACATGTGCCGACGTGGACGGTGCATGTTGGTGAAACATGCACCAACATGCACCGCAAGTACTAACAATATGTTGTCACAAGCGTGGCTGTACCTAGATAGGGCTTGGTAAGCAACCCAATGCCGAAGCAGCCGATCAACTGTGATTGGCTGCTCCGTAGTCCGCAAATCTTACAAGAAATCGCTCACTTAGGCTTGAGCATAAATCTAGCGGTGGAAGCAGAACTCGCGAAGATCGAATATTGCTCGTTGAGTATACGGCTCCGAATTAAGGCGCGATCTTTTTCTTTTTAACAAATTTTAGCATTTGAGGTTATCTAGGCGAGAGAATTTGGTGACGACGTTCTAGAGATAAAGAGACGTGAGTTGACCTGGAGACAAAGCACGCAGCGAGGTTTTGGTCAATGGTCTTTGTTCTTTCTTTGTGACTGTTTGTTGAATTCGTTGTTCGAGGCAATCCAAGGGCAGAACCAGCCAACCCTCTTTGCTTCCTCTGCCTGACAAGCCCGTGAGAGCTTGAGAGACACTTAGCAGCAACCCTCTTCGCACGAGCACAATCCGCAGCATAGCGAGCAGCCAGCTTCCTCACCACCACGCAAAGCCATCTCAGGTTGCTGCTCGGAGGTGTTCTACACCAAGGTCAGCAAAACATTTCATCACGCCACAACTCGTGGAGAAGAGAGGCCTTTGGTAAAGAGACATACAGGCTGCTGGGTGATAACATTGTTAGGCTCAACAGCCATTGGCAGTTGCTGGCTGGGCTCGGTAGAGGCAGGCATGTTGTGCGGTGATGTTTGAAATTGGATAAGGATGCTAGACTAAGTTGTGGTAAGAGAGAAATGCAGACAGAGGAAAGTGAGTGAGGGAGAGCCTTGAGTTCGGAAGACCGGCTAATAACCCCTCTATATACCTTGAAGCTGCGCGGGAGGACATCCTAGCAATTAGCGGTCGGGCTAAGAAAGTGGCGGTGTTGGCCCGTTTGACTTGTTTGATGCGCAACAGGAGCGGTTCGCCATGCGAACGACGATTGGTCTTAGCCCAACCTCTTTGTCTACTGTTGCGTGCCGGTTATCCGGCCTCTCGCGTCGGCCTCTCGCGTCGGAGCTTGTCCGCTGGTCATACGGAGTAGTCCGTGCCAGCTGGTTGTTGCTGCCTCGATCTTCTCGATTTGGGCTCATATGTTAGGTCTTACATTCAGATCCTGTTCACTCCGTAGAGAAATCCACAATCGGTGTGCCACGACGTCATATTCTGGGGGTCCTTATGAAGTGCAAGGGAAACCGCTGACGAGCTAGTTTAGAAGAATGCAACATTTCTCTGTTCCTCAGCCACTCAGGCAGGCATCTAAGCACCCCCCTGGGCCGGTCATCAAGCCAGTCGTGGCTCGCGAAGTCCCGGCTAAATCGTCCACCATGTATGCCGGCCTCTCCGAGGCTCTCCAGGCACAAAGAAACTGGCCGTTTCCCTGCTTTTGCGGGCGAGATGCCCACAGCTGCACCATTACCGACCTCGGTCCATTCCGGTTGTGGCCGGTAAGTATGTATGCGCTCCGTAAGCTTGGAACAAGCTGACTTTGATGCGATATCTTAGCCCGATAACCCTCAGCCTCGGGCGTAAGATCTCGAAGCTTCTCCCAATCACCGCTAGATTTCCAATTGGTCTGCTGCTGCGAAGGTGCGCTAACGCCCAACTTCCCGGGGGGTCTCCTCCCTCTTTGGTATCTTTTGCCGTCGAGCTTACATCGAGAACAGGCCATGAGTCCAAGTATGGTCCCCTAGCGTTTTAAAACATGCCGCTGCGCCACCGTCAGCGACGACAGACCGGCCACAACGGTTCCCGGGACACGGATTTGACCATAGCTATGCCTTCAGTTATCAACAACGACTAACCAGATCCTCTATGGGTGTCAAGACTTGCGACATACCTCTTTAATCCAGAATGATTCCCGGTATCTTATTTGTAGTGCAAACAAGTATCATAGAAGAAGTATTGTAAGCCAGCTTATTTGATTGGAAGTACGCCTGGTAAACTCTCTCTAATCGGCACCACCGAGTGTCTTGTATCCGGGGATTTATACATGTTATATATCGGCTGCTAGACGAGCAACACACACAAACGACGTTGCCTGGCGCAACAAACTCTGTGTCGCTGGTCAGGTGATTTGTTGTCAAAAACTTGCATTTCGTGTTGTCAACCACCAATCAAGAGCAGGCATGTGATGCAACGCCATCAATGTGCATCATTCCCTTCGCGGTCATCGCTAATTTTGAGCACCTTCGCGAAGCCTTATGTGCATTCACCCGAGCTTGGGATTGCAGGGGAGAACCAGGCTATCTCGGGATGCGTTTCATGTTGAGCGGCCGTATTCCTTTTCCTTGTCAGTGATGGATGACTTGGTCAGTTGAGGGCGAAATGCCTGAAATGCGCCTCTCCATTATATCCCGTGTTCCCGCGCACCAGCAAAATAATTAACGGGACTCTCAAACTTGACTACTGCCTTTAGCTTCAAAAGACTATCTATAATTTCTCCGTACTATAGCTTGATTCAAGTCAGCAACTTGGGAACAGCGTCTTTTGGTTCCAAAGAAGTCGGTTGTGTGTAAATAGACCTGAAGAAACAAGAATCGCAACATGGTTCTACAAGCATTGTATTATTTCCAATCAATGGTTTTGAGCTCTCATCTGAATATGAGTGTGACGGTTAATACTATATAGTTGGACCTAGTGTAATGTCATATTACCTCTGCAGATGACACATCTCTAAGAGACCATAGTCCTATCTTTTGTAAGAAGAATAATGATTTCTCGTACAAATTGAACCCGCCGACTTTCTTATCCAGACTTATTTTGAGAATAATAACCAGCATATGCATGCCGATGCTTGAGCATTTCTGACTCTGAAAATTAGTCAGACATGTGTAGCTGATAGCCCAATTTGAGCTAAGCCATTGTCGGCATGAATGCGAGTTACAAACCTGCATGCAATTTTTGCTATGGACCATCTTGGACAGGGTAGATGTTAAGCTGCATCTGCACTCGTCAATATAGGAGTACTTGGGACGGAGCATTCTTGAGGTGTTCACCGAGCCAATCAATGCTGACTCAGAACCCAAAGGGAAAACGTGTAGATTGCGGCCGGTGCGTTAGTACAATACATTACCAGCAGTGTAGGGTTTAATGTTGGCACCTGCTCTAAGAAAGTCGATAGCTGACTGACTCAGGCACTATGAAGCCTTTATGGCACGCCGATTGGAACTGCCCGGAAAAAAAAAAAAAACCTATGAATGCTTGGCAATATTACGCTAATATACCCGTCATATGTAAGTGCGCCAAAGGGTGCGCACAAGCATTAAGATGGACTCGAGGATTTTCTAATCTCACATTTAATGGAACTTAATAAAAGAGTCAGGGTCCATAGAAGACGGACATTTTCCCGTTACTTACAGTTTTAAATGACAATCAACGTTGGATATTATTACAGCTATTGCAATTCGAACCGCAATAGCCAATGAAGAAAACCATTTTCAACTTTTCTATATGAGCAAAGATATTCCACGATATACTAGATGGTAAGACCTTTTCCCCCAGTATGTGCAAATTTCAGTTTAAATCAGCGCTCAATTATTGAATGCCAGTGACGGAGAATACACAAAGACGGAGGGACTTAAGATAATATAGAGATTGATCAGGCGATCAGCCATCAAATGACTAAGAAGGAGGAAGGTCTACAGAAGCTGAGAGTTACAATGATTCTGTGGAGCTATTGCAGACGGAAGCTGCAAAAAGCGAAAAAGAGCGGTCGGCAAAATTGAAAGTAGTAAGGGAAGTGGACAAGCCGCTCACAAACTACCAGAACAGAGGCTGCAGGAGGGAGAAAACACAGACACAGTAGAAGACGAAGCACCGTGTAATATCAGTGGGCATAATGATGCTGAGTAGTCGAACTATGGTGGCTCCGGTGGTATGCTGAAGAGGAGCTGGAACACGGCAACGGGTTCTGGGCCTAGCTCAACCACAAAAAACAACCAACAACAGCTAAGTAGTTGATTCCAAAGTTCCATCAAACCCGCAATTGGCAAACTGGACTCAAAAGCTTATCATCAAGCCCGTTGTCTTTGCAAGACAGGTCACAGCGTCGGTAGGTTTTGAAAGCTGTTGAGCTATCTGGAACTGAATATGCTGTAAGATGGCTGTGGCTGGGATGTAGCGCCTCAAAGAGAACTTACATATAGGCCAGGAACCACTCTCAAATGTATGCAAGTACACGCTCAAGTATGGCTTATTTTTGCGGTACGAGAAAGAGATGTATGTGTGCAGATAGTTCAGAGACTCATGGTCATCGTTTGGGCTGCAGGAAGCAGGGGCTGTCAGATACCCGTCGTAGTATTTCGTTGTGGTATTACTCACTATGAGTTTTGCAAAAAGGCTCTGTATTTTCTTGCCATGCCATTCCACACACGCCGCTTGAAAAATTCCGTTAATGCACTGATCACCTTGGAGTCATTCATGCCAAACACTGTGAAATACACCTGTGGTTCGGGCATAGGATCGCCATGGTGCAATGTATAGTTAGCCATAGATGGAAGTTGCTCTCTTGGAATCTGACCCAGCTCTAAGAATGGTGCAGGGTACTTCTGTAAGCAAGTCGGTATTTCAAGCAGATCCCATAGTTCGCGAACCATGTTAAGCCCATCCATGGTGGTTGAATCGGTCCGTCGTCCGCCGAGTGTCCATAGATCTTCCATCGCGGACAATGAGACCTTCCGCTCGTGCAAGTATATCTTGACACGAGACTTATGAGGATCCATTAAATCACAAGAGAGAAGACGGGGCTCCAAAGGAAGGTGTTCTTCGCCATTGGCTCCCATGTTCCGCGATGTAACGTAATCGTCCAACATGTCGAGCGGTGCACGAATACTGTTATACTTCAGTGACAGCCTGCGTACCGATCCAAAAATAAGCTCATGTAATGATTTGCCGGTTGCAACCGACTTTAACTCGGGATACATATAGACTTTTAGGGTGAATTGATCCCCCTTGAGATCCAAAGCCAGCTTGTTCTGGGTCTTTATCTGACAGTTCACCAAACCATTACTCCGCAGATATTCAGACTCCGTCATATTGACAGTGAGCTCATCTTTGAAGTAGGTGAACCACTCAAGATCAATACCTGCCTGAATCCGAATAAGTTCCTGCGCACTGTCAAGAATCGCCAATGTGTTGTATGGATCTTTTTCCGTCCCCGTTGCCTCATTAATGGGTTCGTATGTGTACCGAACGACGGAGTCGGAGCAATTCAAGCTCAGTTCGAAGGGAATCCCATATCTTGTCAAAATGCTGAGCCATCTTTCCTTACTCTTTGTGGGATAAACACCCAAATAGGGAATTATATGCTTTTTGAAGATACCTAGCTGTTGATATTGGTTATGAACACTGTATTCACAGGTCTGAAGCATTTCTGCAAGCATTGGTGCGGTACTGTGCCACCACAGTCTTTGCGTATCGTCTGGGAAGTTGAAAATGAGACTGAGAGTCTCGTAGACACTCTTATCTGGTCCGTTCTCGGTCGCCATGTCTGCTTGGAGTTTGTGTAGAGATAGAATAAATTATGCGTCTTGACTGGTAGTATCATACGAATTTTTTCTCGATAGACTCTCATAACTGCAGATTCTTTATGAAATGGCAGGGAATGTAGGGCCAGAATTTTTATATTGCCACGAGCTTGGAGCAACAAAAAACCCGGATTGGGTGCAATTGTTGACTGGACGAGCTGGGGTTCTCAGACTGGGGTGCAGTAGGTATTATCCACGAAAGATTTATTATCAGATGATGTAGAGAATGATGACTTGTCATGTTGATGAATAACGTGTTATCGAGCATTCAGCATCAAGATGCTGTGCAGTGATTGACTAGCCGAATCCAGAGAACACGCATTATGGAAGGACGTTGCTTGATCGATTCTCGCAGGTGAGCTGCCAAAAGAAGTACTCATGGATAAATATCAATGAACTCCGCAAGCTAATGGTGGCGCTTCTGGGAGACGAATGCTTCCCAACTTCCACCTTGTACAGTCACTTAGAGAACAGACTACACTATCCATTGAGTCCCAATTTAGCTATATTCAAAAGTGTAAACTGGTACCATTATCTGCATACCAAGCAATATGACAATTCTGTTGACAGGAGGAAGCGGCAAGACTGCCAGCCGCATCGCTCACCTTCTCAAAAAAGCCAACTTACCCTTTGTCATAGGATCACGCTCGAGCAGCCCTCAGACAGAGAAATATCATCGCAGCTTTAACTGGCTAGATGAGACGACATTTCAGAATGTTCTATCGTCAGAGAGAGGAACGCAGCCAATATCAGCTGTCTGGCTCGTTCCTCCACCAATACTTGATCTAGCTCCACCAGTTAACAATTTCATCGATTATGCCTGCTCACAGGGTGTCAAGCGATATGTTCTGCTGAGCGCGAGCATGATTGAGAAGGGCGGACCTGCTATGGGTCAGATCCATGAGCATCTTGATTCTTTGGAAAGCATCAGCTACACGGTGCTGCGGCCGACCTGGTTCATGGGTTAGACTACTGTGCTCCCATCACGTAATTGGTGCCATCTGACTTCAATCACAGAGAACTTCTCTACCCCAGGCGAATTCCAGTGCGAATCAATCAGAAACGAGGCCAAAGTCTACTCTGCTGCCGGAGACGGCAAAGTCCCATTCATTTCCGCGGCAGACATTGCACGAGTCGCATTTCGTGCACTTACAGGAAAACTTCAAGATAGAACTGATCATATCCTTCTCGGTCCAGAGTTGCTGGCATACGATGATGTAGGCTGATGAGCGCACTTGCATTTGGTTCTGTCACTAACAAGCACATCTAGGTTGCTGAAACACTCAGCAAAGTCATCAACCGAAAAATCACACATGCCAGAGTGACAGAGTCTGAGCTCTCTGAGAAGTTACAGGCACGCGGTATGTCAGCCGAGGAAGCGGAGATGCATAGTTCTTTGGACTTGACTATAAAGTCGGGAGCGGCAGCCGACATGAATACGGTTGTTCGGGACTTGACTGGCTCAGAACCTTGTAATTTCCTCGAATTTGCTAAGAGAGAGAAGAAAGTTTGGCTATCAAACTAGCAAGCTAAGTAGATAGTTCTAGATTGACTTTAATCTATGTATCGCAACATCACACCCTGAGTTTGTCCAAGCTACGTCCTCCACGACACAAGCGTCCACGAACAGCTGCTTACGCTCTAAGTCGTCATATTTATAGCTGCATCCAAAGCGAACCTTTTCGTCCTTCCTCACCACAATATTGTGTAACAACGGGCCCATGTCAATGTTCAATGATCGTGGAATCAATGAAGCCTCGTGCCTACCAAGCACAAAGTTCCATTCACTATGGTAGTACCAGTCATCAGGATTCAAACGGCAGGTAAAGGCATTGCTATCAACGCTTTGTTTCGCTGTGTCACAGAATAGCGACTTTGCGTACGATAAAGACTGCAATGCGAACGGCACCACTCCCTCACTCGTATATGCCCTTAGAATCTTGGTAGGAACTTTGCAGCCGTCGAGGCTTAATAGGATAAAGGATTCATCGTTTGAGGTCCCTTGAAGTGCTTGGCTGGCAATGTTGCGCAAGAATGATGCTGCATTCACACGGGAAAAGTTACCGATAGTGAGACCAAGCAGCAGGACACAATGGGGCATATCCCGGATGTCTGGTGTTTCATTAATCCAACGCAAACCATCTTCAAATGTGCCATGTAAGCCAGCAAAGCGGACATGGGGAAAGTTCCTGGTTGGAATTGCATCAAGACTGGATCTTAACTGAGGCGCACTGATATCCAACGCGAAATAGGTAACACTTTTCTGCTGAGCTTCCAAAGCTTCAAGAAGGTACATCACCTTTTCGAGATTCCTTCAGAGTTCATGTAAAGTCAGTGCGAGTCTGCTGCACGAGGCAAGGTGGCATAATTCCTTACGCGCTGCCAAGATCTAGGATAACGCTGTTCGGTGCAATAGATTGTGCTATTTCACCCCCCTTTTGCTTCAAAATCTCAATCTCCTGGTGCCGAGGGTAAAAGTCTGGCTGGCATGCGTGATGGTTCCAGTGCTTCAGTCCTTCATCAGAGTAGAACAGAAGGGCTGGCAAAGTCTTCGGCTCGCTTGCTAGGCCTTTGACTACCTGATCAGGGAGTGAGTCCTCCACAAGCGATGAGCGGATGTCGATAACAGAGGGACCGACCATGATTAGATTGAAAGGCAAGGCAGGTAAAGTCACTGGTGTAGTTGTGGTTGAGAAATATCGATGAAGGCTTGTGGTGATAGCGGAATATATGAGCTATATTACGCATTTCTTTGTACTTTTGCGGCGCAACTCCAACCTCATACGAGTTAAATATGCTTTTGAGTTCGGAATATTTGCATATGGTTTGTATAGACTATCTAGTAACCATGGATTCTAAGGCTGAACCATCTCAAGACTTGTAAAATGAGACCGCGGGGTTTCCTGCAGATCCCTTCAATATCCCAATACTCGCTTCCCACCCCTAATTTACTTATAAAAAGCTCGTCTGGGTCCCACTTTGATTTGATAGCAGCAAGTCGTTCATGATTATTTTGCCCCCAGTACCTAGCCTGAAATTGCTGCTCTCGGGGGTGGCCCAAGTTGCGATACGAGACTGCGAAATTTGGATCTATTGAGTAGAGAATAGGAGTATCGTGTGACGCAAGTTTGTTCGATGCGAATAACTTTCCCTCTATAGAAGGCTCGACGGCTCTGACCAATGTGATCAATTGGACAGCGTCACGCCAGGCGGGATGGAGAGGGATGTCGATATGGGCATTACTCGAAACACGGCCTCCAAGGTTACTTGTGAAGAGAATGTCATTTTTTCTCACCCCCAATTGGGATAACTTCCTCGCAATACGAGCAAGCCCTTCGTTAATTTGAAATACTGCATTTGGAACCAAGACAGAAGATTCAAGGATACCATAATGTGGTGGATAGATGTCTGGTGTTATTCGAAAATCCGAGCTTGATCTATTGTGCACTCTTGACGATGTGACTGTCGCAATATTGTATATGTCTAGAGGCCTCAATTTCGAATTAAGCAGGTTCATGGCATGCATCTCATCAGTCATATTTGCAAAATGAAGTTCTAACCTGGCTTGGAGCGAGTGTTCTGTTGGGCTTGTTATAACGAGCTGGCCTGGTACACGCAGTTTGTTGAATTGCTGCAGAAGACTTAAAAGTTCGTGCACTCCCTCAGTCCAAAAGAGGGTGTTGTTAATAGCCGCCATGATCCTTGTTGTTGTGATCGTCACAGGGTCGTCAGGATATATCCGGATTGTGGCCTGAGTCACAATCCCAAATGTTCCCCCCCCTCCACCCCTTAATGCCCAATACAGGTCTTGATTCTCATGCTCATTTGCTGTAACTAGGTCCGCCTGAGTTTGCTTGTTAGCTTCAGGTCTACATATGAGAAATGAATGTTAATGCTTACATTAGACGTAACCATCTTATACTCCAAGACATTGTCTACAGCGAGGCCTTTTGTGAAAGAGTGAATGCTTGAAACACCACCGCCTTGCAAGAAGCCTCCTACCGCACCCACGGTTGGACACTCCCCTCCCACTATTACGTATCCATTCTTGACACCGTGGTCGTATACTTCCCAATGCATGACCCCGGCACCCAACGTCACGGCTGGTCCGGTGCTTTCATTTGAACCCCGAGGGACAAAATCATCATGCAAGGTTATGTCTTTAAGCCAGGTGGTGTGTATCTGGAACGAATTTGGAGCGCTTGAACGCCCAACGCAATCATGTCCTGTGTTCTTAATGATCAAGCGCAGATTATGATTGCGGGAGAATTTGACAGTAGACTGGACATGCAAAGTAGATCGAACTGCAGCCGAATACAGAGGAAGTCTGCCTTGGTGACAGGCCGATTGATGATGTGCTTGAAGCAATGTGGTAATGTTGCAGGTTTCCTCCGCGACATCGCCACTCTCCCAGATCCAGTCCTGCAGTGTTGCTTCAGTTCATGCATGATTAGCACGATTAATTAACTAGCGCTTTACGTGGGAACTGGAAGCAGCTCACATGGATTTGAGGCCCTCCAGCCACTATCAAGTGCCCGTTTTGATGCTTCAGCACACGCCAAAGCATCGTACTCCATGCCATGGCACACGGAACCTATTGGTCTAATACGGACCAAGTTTCCTTGTATTGAATCATTGAAAGCGTTCCATTGATCAAAGCTGGGCCAACATGGCTCCCAGGGACGGCAGCGGCATTGGAAGCGGTCTGACTGCGCCCAGAATACGATGACCGCGAGGGCAACGGAGGCTACAGGTCCTAGTATCCGGAACATTGATCGTTTTGCGGAAACTGAGACGCAACTGAGGTTGGCGATGGATGTTCTCAACTGGTCGCTGATGTAGCAACTATAATTTAAAGATTATGTTACCAATGATTAATGAAATTGATAAATAACATGTTAAAAGCAATGATGTAATGACACTCTTAATGGGCTTTCATATATGAATGTTTATTACACCACCATGTCTACCATGCGACAGCTTGGCTGGTATTGTTGTCGTGCCGCCTATCACGAACCAGTTGAGGTCTTGCACGCCTATAAAAATGGTTAGAACTGACGCAGTACGGAAAAGTGTGCCTTTAATTTCCTATGCATTTTTTTCCGTGCCGTCAGTCTCAAAAACTCTTGAACCTGGCACGACAACCAACTTGCTCCGAGACCCGAAGTAGTTCGTTGATTTTTATCTACGAAGGCCTCTCCAAGGCGCAAAGGCAAAAACGTTAGAAGCTGCTGATGCAGCGAATAAAACCATTCTGAATGAGAAATCTCGGATAGAGTTGGTAAAAATAGGAGGGTTTATGACAAAGCTCCTGTCGACTCATTCAACGCACGCTTGAACGGACGGTGATACATCTCGCATTCGACTTGAAATCGGTGTTCGACTGAAACAGCTACTCAGACATGGCATCCGTATCGTCCGGAATATTTGCCGTCACGGGTGGTGCCTCTGGAATTGGTGCCGCGACCTGTCGACTGCTGGCTGACCGCGGAGCTGCCATCATATGTTTGGCAGATGTCAGCAACACCAACTTCGTCTCTCTGCAACGTGAAATTGCCGAAATCAACCCATCCACCTTTACTCAATGCACAGTTTTGGATGTCACCTCACCCCAAGACGTCAATAAGTGGTTGCAAGATATCATATCCACTCACGGTGATCTACACGGCGCTGCAAATGTCGCGGGCATAGCACAGGGGGCTGGCTTAAGAGCTTCGCCGACCATTCTCGAAGAAAACGATTCCGAGTGGCGTCGAATCCTTGACGTCAATCTTAACGGGATTCTATACTCGACGCGGGCACAAGTGAGAGTTATGAAAGAGCTAACACACGGTAATCGCAGCATCGTCAATGTGGCCAGCATTGCAGCGTTCTCTCACGTGCCAGATGTTTATGCTTACAGCACTTCGAAGAATGCCTGCGCTTACCTGACAACTTGCATTGCTGCCGATGTCGTCTCCTTAGGCATCAGAGTCAATTGTGTATCGCCGGGTAGAGTTACACTTTGCCATCGTCATACCGAGAGACCACATCTGACTTCAATCAGGTATCACCAACACCCCGCTTTTGCCTCAATTTGAGCCAAAAGCCAAATCCCTGAGTGAGATTCAGGAGATTTACCTTCGTCAAGGACTTCCGATACATGAGGCAGAAGACGTAGCCCGGACAATCGTGTGGTTGTTAAGTGACGATTCGAAACCGGTGTACGGAGCAAATATCAATGTTGGAGCGTGTGCTCCATAGCTACATGCGACGCTGCTATATCGAGCAGCAGCATTCTAGGAAGAACCTGAGTTTTATCGCGTAATTTGGGCGAGCGAGCTAGCTGCTTTCCTAGATATGTCTGTCACGTCATGTGGTTTATAGAGTATCCAACATCACATGTTAATCCAAAGCGCTTAAATCATGATTGTGGGCTTTCCGATATTTCAGAAGAATTCACGTGCAAAGTGTAGATCTCAGAAAAGTTGTGGAGTTTAACATGCACCCGGCTCATATTACACTGTGTATTTACGAGATTTCCGGAAAAAAAAAAAAAAGAATATTGGTAGATTACCACGTAGTGTACATTTTTGTGGGAACGAAATAAACCTCAGGGAGAGCAAGATTTAGTATTAGCTATCCATTAGTATTTTACTATTGCGGTTGAGGTGTGTCATTTGAAGATTCTTTACTATATAATCCGTACCTTCCTACCCAAATGCAGCTTTAGCTCCTGAATTCTAACATCTGTCTGTCTCAATAATTCCCAAATTTTGGGCGTGTATATATATCAATCTGTGAAAGATTTGTGAGCAATGGCTCCGAAGGCTTCCGAGGAGATTCATGAGCCAAAAGGCTCGGATTCCCATCGTGGTCGAGAGGATTCTATTTACTCTGGAGTTAACTTTCGACTACTTGAATCTCTTTCACGCTTCAATCGTGAGAAGATTCCGGAGAGGGCCGTTCACGCACGAGGTGCTGGGGCTTATGGAGAGTTTGAGGTATTCACTCCCCCTGGTTTCCGCTTCTTGAACATGCAACCCATGAGCTAATTTCTGCCTCGCGATTGCTTTAGGTCACCGATGATGTATCAGACATTTGCGACATAGATATGCTGCTTGGCATCGGCAAAAAGACCCCATGCGTTGTGCGTTTCTCCACGACCACCCTCGAACGCGGCTCGGCAGAAGCAGTAAGAGACGTCAAGGGAATGGCTGTCAAACTTTTTACAGAGGAAGGGAACTGGGACTGGGTTTGCTTGAACATTCCTATGTTCTTTATACGCGATCCTAAGAAGTTTCCCGATATGATACACGCTCAACGTCCGGATCCAAAAACCAATCTCATGAATCCTAGCAACTGGTGGGAATTTGTATGCAATAACCATGAGACCCTCCACATGGTGATGTTTCAGTTTAGCGATTTTGGCGCCATGTTCGACTATCGAAGTATGAGCGGCTACGTAAGCCACGCCTACAAATGGGTGATGCCGGATGGGTCGTGGAAATACGTTCATTGGTTTCTGGCATCTGACCAGGGGCCCAATTTCGAGAGAGGCAGTCAGACAAAGAAAGTTGTCCCTGGCGACGCAGAAAGTGCAACGAGAGACCTTTACCAGAGCTTACAACGTGGAGAATATCCCAGTTGGACAGTCAATGTGCAAGTGGTGGACCCGGAAGATGCTCCCAAGTTGGCGTTTAACATCCTTGATGTGACAAAGCACTGGAATCTTGGCAATTACCCTCCAGATATTTCAGTGATTCCGCCGAGACGTCTGGGAAAGTTGACTTTGAAGCAAGGTCCGGAAGACTACTTCGAGGAAATTGAGCGACTTGCTTTCTCTCCATCTCACCTCGTCCGTGGCGTAGAGCCTTCTGAAGACCCCATGCTACAAGCACGCCTCTTTGCCTATTCAGACGCACAAAGACATCGACTGGGCCCACATAACTTAGACATTCCAGCAAACAGAGCAAGACATATGCATAAAACTACGAAGGCTGAAAAGTCAACTTCGCCTAAGAAGCATAGTCGTGAGCACGCGGACTGGGTTTCGCAGACGACATCGAACAGCTGGTCCCAGCCCAACGAAACAGATTACAAGTTTCCTAGAGAATTCTGGAAAGCACTTCCAAGGCTGAGGGGTGAAGAGTTTCAAAATAGTCTCGTTGTAAATATGTCCAATTCTGTATCGCAAATTCCGGTGGCACTGCGACAAAAAGTGTATCATGCTCTGGGACTTGTTGCAGATGATCTTGCTGAAAGGGTCAAATCTATGACCGAAGGGATGATAGTGAAACCAGGGAATCAATCTAGGCTATAAAAATGCATTTAAGAAAGCTATATTTATGGTATTTATCTACAGGCATCACCCTTGCGCTCGTTACATATGTACTCTTACTTCTGCTTTACAAGCTTAACTACTTCTCTACTTCTCCGCCTTTGTCCTTTTAAAAGCACAGACAACTGCTGGGCTACTAATGTGTTAAGCTGGCAACATAACGGAGCATGCGATTGGTTGGTGACGATCTCCTTGCCCGTGCGTGATGAGGAGTGATCACTGTTAGTTCTGCTGAAAATGAGTAGTAGAAAGCCTCTGAGATCTCCATTGTTAGAATAATAGATAGAGAAAGAATAAACCGAGCAGCACTTTGTGGCAACATCTGACTCCGCGCGCCCGACCATGCGCACGATACTGCAAGGCCTTTTGTCATGACATTCGCACAGGAGGGGTAACATATTCTGTTACAAGATCCTATTTAGCGGACAAATCAATCCTTAATCACCCCTACGACCCCTTGGCCCTCCCAACAGATAGGCTAAGAGAGCATTGCACCAGCACTGCTATCTTCACTCACCCCTTCTGTTAACTTCCTCCCATTGATTAATCAGTACAACGCAAGGCCCTGAGTGATTCTACAAATCTACAGATCCTACTTCTATCTACCAGTCAGGTAGCTCTCTAACAGCAAGAACTAGTCAGGGTAGGTTACTGCTGTTAGTGAGGCTGATAGTAGATATATAGGGTACGAGACGCTACCCTGTAAAGATTAAATTTTCTATATAAGTAACCTATAAGCTAAGGTATCTTCTACATCGCTAATTCCTGATCTATTATCTAATCGGCCTAAAGCAACCCTGCGAGTAGATTTGTAAAATCATTTAGGGGCTGCATACATCTGGCTAATTAGAGTGGTGGAGTCTAACCTACCACGCACTAACAAGGCTCATTCCTGGAGCTAATGATCAGCTTCCTATCAACCTCATCACAGATCACAAGTCTTATGTAGAGCTCTACCACTGTGTATGGAGTAGAAATGCAGTGCTCCGTACATATTGTACATCTAGCCATCTGACTTAGCTCCGTTCATACCGGCCCCATAGCTAATATCATAAAACCTAAGTCATCCACGCGCAGGGGCGTATATTTTCAGCTTTCCTGTTGGTATGTGATAGAGAAAATTAATGATCAATCGTCACACACCTGCGTGAGCTAGAGCTTTGCGTGGAGCTGTAGACTGGTTTCAAAAATTGCGAGTTGGCCACACACGGCCCCCTGACACCTCCCAATATGCCGTGTAACAAGACGTCATCAGAGACCTCGTAATCGTACAAGTCATTGTTATTATAAGCAAGAAGTGCTATTGAAGAGGAAGATCATGTTGGTGATGTTTTGTTCTAGTCAGCCCCTAGATGTTAATTGTGGTCTTGTGTATTGGGTGGCAATATGTGGATTGGTGATGCGCGCATAGCTAACGACAATGATCTCTCGTGCATTATGCAAGCGCTTCGTTTGCATCGCTTCGAAAGTCAGACCTCAAAGTGTTAAATTTGCCACTGGTTCTTTTAGGCAGAGGCAAGAGAGCCGCGACAACCTGCATCAAGGAATGAATACCCGGAGAGACCTTTACGTACTACGTGTACTCGGGGGCGCCCAAAAAATGTACCCTAATGCTATTGCTGCAAGGGCGACTCAGGGATATTTGGGGATATTTGTAGGCTGATCGTATTCGATATCAAGGGAAACTAAAAATTCACAGAAAGACTCTGGCATTCGACTTAGAACTCACACTACAATCTTGATCAATCATGGCTACCAATCCTTCAACACTTCTTAGTGTAACCAAACAGGAACAGGGTTTGTCGCTGAGATGGCCAACTCAATATGGTTCTTGGACTTGGATCCTCTTGACGTTATGTATCTCTCTTACTACTCCATTCATTGTGAATTGTGTTTACAATCTGTATCTACATCCTCTTCGAAATGTCCCAGGGCCCAAGCTCGCGGCGGTGACGAGTTTCTATGCATTCTACTGGAACTGGATTCGAGACGGAGAATACTCGAAGAAATTCAATTTCTGGCACAAGCATTACAGTAAGACTGACATGAAGGATTCTTAACTCTTATTGACACGCAGTCCACTAGATTCCCCTGTCATTCGAATTGGTCCCAACCATGTTCATACGACTGAAGCAGACATCTATTACGTGTAAGAGTCCCTGGACAGGAAATTGTTACATGCAAGAACTAACTGTCAAGACATAAGGATATTCAAGCCTGGTTCAAAATGGCTCAAAGATAAGGCGTTCTATAAACACTTCAACGGCGTCGACGCAATGATTGAGCCGACTCTTTATCGTACCTATCGCATGCATCTAGCGCCGCTTTATTCTCAACGAACAATAGACGACCTGGCACCGAAGGTCTACCAAAATTTGTCGATCTTTGGTAATAGAATGACAAAGATGGCTGAAACCGGCAAGGCAGTAAATATGGTAAAGATTATGCGGACTTTGAGTGTAAGTATTTGTCTCGAGCTTCTCTCTTTGTAACAAGGAACTGAGAGACGCAGACTTCTATGATCCTTCACATCGTCTATTCGCTCGATATTCCACTCTGCGAACATGATGGGTACCATCCGCTTCTCGAAGCGTTCGAGCGGGTCATGACCCAAAGCTGGCTGTGTAAGTTTTTAATGGAAAGCCATGGAGACTTTGCTAACGGTAATGTGCAGTTGTTACTTATCCAATAATTTTTGGGTTACTGAGCCTTATACCTGGTACCACCATTGCTCGACTTAATTCGTCATTTGAAGTGTTCATGAAGGTCAGAAACTTCACCAAAAGTGTATAAATCAAAGAACAAAAGTGACGAAGTTGATATGCAGTATTGTAAAGAGTGGAATGATGAAGACATGCGCAAGCAACGGACAAGCGAGGGCCAATCAGCTCGCGATTCACACATGAAGCGTTACCTTGAGATTCAGGACGACGAGGAGAAGAACCATATCATTCCCAATCCGATAGATGATGTGTTCAACTTTATTGCAGGTGGGAGCGATACAACAACTTACACCACCGCTTGCGCATTCTTCTACATTCTATCCTCGCCAATGGTGCACAAAAAGATTTTGGACGAGTTGGACGCAAACTCTGGTGCAATTCGGGATGCATACGATTATAATAAGATTAAGAATCTTCCATATTTGGTACGCGCTCTTTTTCTACATGTCTATTACTTATTATCTAGCAGTCCTAACCATACATCCCAGAACGCCGTTATCAAAGAGACCCTCCGCATCTCTGTTCCACTTCCCGGTTCCATGCCACGTGTTGTCCCAGAGGGCGGCGTGGTCTTAGGTTCCTTCTCCATCCCAGCTGGTGTGAGTTCAAGTCCCTCTTCGTTCTTGCATTCAATAAGTCAGCTAACGTGGAGATAGACGGCGGTGTCAATCTCTCATCAAGCGATAAGTTTCAATGAAGAAATATTTCCTTCGTCAGGCGAATTCATCCCTGAAAGATGGATAGAAGCGGCTGGGCTGGATAAATGGAACATAGCGTTCAGCCGAGGTCCTCGTCAATGCCCAGGAAAAACGTGAGTCTCCTGACTGGAGGAGGGCACATCCCCATAGGCCTTTAGTCGCATCAGTACTGACTTACTGGCAGCCTGGCATTTCTAGAGCTTCACTGCGTTCTTGCATACTTCTTTTCCCGCTTTGAAATGACGTTGACAGGAAACTGTGGGAAATCTCTACGTTGGGTTGATCGATATGTCGCTGCCAACCTTGACGATGTAGAAGTACGGATACTTCGAGATCGATGGAATTAACCTATTTACTTGGCATGAAATCTGTAGCAGGGATAGACATGAACTGTGCTGACGGCCAACGCACAACTTCAGTACTGGCCAAGCTTGGCACCGTTATCTTTAGTCTAGTCTATCAATATTTTCTCGCTATGAAGTTGCTAAATTGTTGGCTGGAAACCGGAGAGATGTTTCGCTGGCTTTGTCGAGACGATGCCGTGTCTATATGCTGGAGCAAAGTTCCATGCTGGTGGTCAAGCTTTTATCACTCCATCACAAGGTGGCAGATGAACACATTTTTGCCAAAATTTAGTTATAAAGCGACCACTTTCAAAGTGACGACTAGGTTGAGCTAGCTATGTGGAACCCCTTGATGTGACCAAGGTGCCGAGAATATCTCCAATCACGCTTGTTGGGGCCGTATGGATCGCCTTCAAGGTCCGCCCAAGTGTCTCTAGAATCTCCTGCATCCTTGACCTCGGTACTATTCGCTCATCGTAGAACGCAGTGACGATGAGTTGTTGCTGACTCAATTCACAGAACAGGTTAACCGCGTATGTCGCGTCTTGTCGGTAGTTGACATCCGCTTCGGGTATCTCGAACAAGTCACTGACACCTCGTTGTACGGCCGGCTGCAAGACAAGCACTGTCTGGAAGGAGCAACCATGCGCTGTATACTTCCCTAAGCGCCTGATTTCTATGAGTCCTAGCTGCTCATAGGGAATGCCTTTTGTGGCTACTTCTTGGATTCTCCGAAGAGTTTGCTGCACGGTGCTGCCAGCATCGAGGCTGACCCTGCAAGGAATGGTCGCCACTGTCGGTATGGTCATCAATTCTATATCATCCACAGGGGCGCCTCTTCCTGATACCACTGCTCCATAAAACACATCCCGAAGGCTTTGCTGGTGTGCCTGTGTGATAGCCCACGCTAGGTGCAGGTAGGTGTTTGGTGTGTACTGCTTTGCACTTGGAGATGAAACACTAACGTTCAATGTCTCCTGTGAGTCTGGTGAAGGAAGGTGTGACTCGTAAGGCAATGGAGGGAATGGAGGGGTTTCGAGTCCTTCGAACAATGCTGGCCAGTATTGAGTCCCGTTGGGCACCTGGGCCAAGTAGCGGATGAAAGGACTGACTGGCCGAGATGCAAGCACGCCGCCAGAATAGGCCGTCTCGACTTGTTCAAATAAGAGCGGGAGGGTATATCCGTCGTAGATAGCATGATGGATGGTAATCAATAACTTATTCTGCCCCGGCACTCCTTCCGGGATAAGGGATAGAACGAGTTGCACCAGCGGTTTGCCAAAACCCACCATGTCTTGAGGACTTGGAACGTCGGATACAATCCATCGAATGTCCTCTCGTACCACAGCCTGAAGCATTCCATGGGATGAAGACAGTATCATACGAGTACGTAGAATAGGGTTGGCTTTTGCCACAGCGGTCCACGCCTGTCGCAAGCGATCGATATCAATGTCTCCGCGTAGCGGGAGTGCGATATTAGCGATAAACAAACCAGGATTGCGCATGGTCTCCGTCATCAGCCCTATTTGAACCTGTGTACATGGATAGATATCTTCGATGGCCCTGCTGGGGAGTTGACATTGGCGAGCCGCGTCCCGAATGACGTCTCGTTTGTTGTCCCCAATCAGGGCATACGGTTGCGGTTGGTCCCTATTCTCATCTGAAACTCCTTGCGCATTACGCGCAAGTTCGGAAAGTTGCGGATGATCGAACACGTTCTGGACAGTCAAGCTCAGCCGAGCCTTCCGAGCCATTGCAACCAATTTCATGGCTGTAAGTGAATCTCCGCCTAGTGAAAAGAAATTGTCGTCTACTCCAACTTGCTCCACTGACATGTTCATTGCGCTTGCAAAGTATTTCTGTAAAGCTTCCTCCATATCATTCGTCGGTGCTCGGTATATTCTTGCATGCGGTAGATATTTTCCAAATTCTTCCCTTGAAAGCCCTCCTGCAAGCTCCCGCAAAAGCTTTCGGTTGACTTTGTCTGTGCTGGTCAAGGGAAGAGTTCTTAACGGAATAATTGTCGAAGGAACCATGTATGAAGGTAGCGACTTGGACACACTAGACAGGATAGATGGAACCTGTGATCGAAAGGCTGAAGTAGGTTCGGCGAACACATTGCTTGCAGTTGCATTGTGGCCTGTGGCTATGCTCTGTACGCCGACATCAAATGCGCTTCGTATGAAGCCCATCAACATCGGAGGACGAGATGAGTCAGGTACAGTGACAAGTTCTGCAATGCAGTCTGCCACATATGGGATTGCTAGTTTTAGATGATGTTCAACCTCTCCAAGCTCGATCCGTTGTCCTCTAAGCTTGATTTGCATGTTTTTGCGACCAATGATTTGAATTGTTCCATCACCTGCAATTCGAACCAGCTCACTGCTCTTGTATACAGTGCTTCTTTTCCCACGCAGCTCACGCAACCATGTGGGAGCTTCGATGAACGTCTCGGATGTTCGCGTTGGATCGCTCAAATATCCTCGGCTCACCACTGGACCTTCGACTATTAGTTCTCCAATCGCGCCGACTGGTTGTAATTTCTCAGGGTTTCTCGGGTTAACAACCCAGCAAGCACACCCAGTATCATAGTTTATAGTTCGACTATTTGGTGGTGTTCCTGATGTACATTGAACCGACATTATTGCGCACTCCGTCGCACCATATAGATGAACAACTCGGACATGATCTGCCCACCTAAAAATCTCGCTCGGTATCAAGCATTCACCACCCAAGACGATCGTTGTGAGAGTTGGAAAATCTTGAGGGTCTAGCACTCGCGCAACGGTCGGAGTAAGACTCAAGTGGGTTGCGGCAAAGCGCTGAACTGCGTTGGTCAAATCGCTTGACCGATCATTATTTGAAGGTACACACAAACATCCACCTGCCACCAGAGTCATCAGAGTGTCAAATATTGTAACGTCGAATGCGTAAGAGGCGAATTGAAATACTCGAGAGTCTTTGTTAAGCATGACGGAATCCAAATACGTCGGCATTGCTGCAAGAAAAGATGAATGGTTATTCACCACCCCTTTTGGTGTCCCAGTTGAGCCTGAAGTGAAGACTGCGTATAAAGCGGAATTGGGAGTAACAGGAGACTTCACAAAGTGATAGCCTCCTCTGTTCCAACCTATTTCTTCTCCGTCTTGAACCATTACAACTTGGCGTCCTAGGCTTGCCGCCAATTGGGCATGTTGAGATGAAGATATAATGAGCTTGGTTGAGAATTGCTTGCAGATGTCGCGAAGTCTTTCCTCAGGATGGGATGGATCCAGCAAGACAAATGCTCCCCCTGCCTTCATGACGCCAAGCATTGCGACGATGGCCCATCGTGATTTCTCCAACAAAACGGGGACAAATATTTCCGGACCAGTTCCCTGAACTGCCAAATGCTGCGCAAGAGCTGTGGATAGCTCGATCAGTTCCATATAGCTGAAGTTGCCGTCCCATGCGCATACAGCCAGTGCCGAAGGCCTCTCATTGCAACGGTCACGAATGAGCTTGTCGATTTGGTCGTCTGAGCTGTCTGGTAGTCTTACTTTCTGAGAAAAAATATGATGCCTGTCATCAGTACTCAGAAGACATAATTGTTCGACCACATCCTTGCCATTTATAATTTCGGACACGGCTCTTTCCAGCGCGTTTATAACAGTAAGGGCTTGTGCCTTCTGTAAAAGTGAAGTTTTGTATGTCATATGTATCCGTACAATACCTTCTTCGTCATCGTAGCGGATAACAACGTCTAGCTAGATCATTTGTCAAATTACAAGATTCATGTCATCAAGTATGTAATTGGATTGTCTCTGACCTCAGTGAGACTATTGCAGTCTGCGCTTGTGTCACTGACTCCATTCTGGACTCGGACCTCTCTATTAGGATATAAGATACAAGTGTTAAAAAACGTTGTGACGAAATGCTTGTCATTTTGCAGGAAGCGCGACATAGGAATCTCAAGATGAAGAGGTTCCTTGTCGAAACCATTTTGGAAAGTCGCAAGAATGTCTCGTATAACTGCTTTTGAGGTAAAATCAATTCGGCAGGGACTGATACTTGGTTTTGATATACCAAAACATATCAAATCTTGGCCTGTATAAGCCTGAAGAACGACACCCCAGCCTACACAAAACACCGTCGCCGTATCAACGGCGTGCTCGTTCGAGAAAGATTGCAGTTTGCAATAAGGATCTCTTAAGGTAGCAGTAACCGACGTCGAGGTTGCAAAGTCTACATCTCCGATGCCTGACAACTTAGGAAAATTGCCCGGGCTGTATCCTTCTAGATATGCTTTCCAATCTTCGAGAGTCGCCATTGCCATTCGACTTGGATCGAGAAGAAGGAGTTGTGGAGAGGTCGGAAGTATAACCCTGAATTTGACTCTGGGAGATGTATGAAATAAAATTCAGACAACGCATAGAATGAAACCAGAGTTTTTTCTCATTATACCAATAGATAATTGCGTTAAAGTTAGTGACGCTTGATAACCCAAGAACAGTTCCACATACATTTACATCATGATTAGTAACCATTGAACTACAAACAACGTGGTAGATGTGTGTTTTCACTCGGATAAACGGAATAAGCAAGTCGTTGATGATATCTCAATCCCTGGGTATAATACTATTGGATGATATCAAATGACCAAACGTCAGGAATATTAGCTAAAAGTATCTCCTATAGAAACATTTCATTTTAAAATTTGTTTAAAAGTGTTGCGTGATAATGCACGAATCCGCCGGATACAATCCCACATGACGCCGGGTGAAGTATGTAATCAAAAGTAACTGTTGGATAGCTGGATTTGGGACCATCAATCTTATACATATGCGATATATTATTTATTTTCAGTGTCACTGAACAGTTGCGCCAATTAACGCCTTCTTTATAAACCTCGTCGAATACGATGACCACCGTACGAATCCAACCTCCGTAACAATAAGCGACGTGAACACAGCATTATACAGACGAATAAAACAAGCCGGCTACATTTTGATACAAATTCTTAACATAAATCCAGCCAGTCTCTATAATCGAAACGTCATGTCTACATCCAAACTATTCAAGGCCTTTCCATTGGGAACAAATGTTCTTCAACATAAAGTAGTGCTTTCCCCTATGACTCGATTTCGCGCAGACGAGAATGGGGTTCCTCTACCATACGTAAAGACCTTCTACGCCCAGCGGGCATGCATTCCTGGAACATTGCTCATTACAGAAGCGGTTGCTATCTCTCCACGGGCAAAGGGGTTCCAGAATGTCCCGGGTATCTGGCATCCCGATCAGGTGTCAGGCTGGAGAGATGTTGTCGATGAGGTACACTCCAAGGGAGCAGTCATTTGGCTCCAGCTCTGGGCGACTGGGCGAGCGGCTGACCAGGCTGCGTTGGCAAGCAATGGCTTGGAACTCGAATCAAGCAGCGAAGTGCCCGTCGCCCCCGGCGAACCCACGCCACGGGCTCTTAGCGAGGAAGACATCGAATCGTACATCTTTGACTATGTTCAAGGAGCCAAAAACGCAATTCATGGCGCTGGATTTGACGGAGTCGAGATTCATGGAGCTAATGGCTTCCTGATTGATCAGTTTCTCCAATCTTCGTGCAACCGACGTACAGATCAATGGGGTGGAAGTATCGAAAATCGATCAAGATTTGGCCTCGAGATCACACGCCAAGTAATTAATGCGGTTGGCAAGGACCGTGTTGGAATGAAGCTTTCTCCGTGGAGCACTTTCCAGGGGATGGGCACCATGGATGATCTGGTACCTCAATTTCAGAACTTTATCGCAGAGCTTCGTGAGATGGGAATTGCCTACCTGCATCTTGCGAACTCGCGCTGGGTAGAAGAAGAAGACCCTACCATCAAAACACATCCGGACGTCAACAATGAAACATTCGTGCGTATGTGGGGGGAAAAGAGACCGATATTGCTGGCTGGCGGTTACGGCCCAGACTCCGCTCGGCATGTGGTAGATCAGACTTACGCGGAGCAGAATAACGTGCTGGTAGTCTTTGGACGGCACTACATCTCCAATCCGGATCTTCCATTTAGGCTGAAAATGGGTATCGCCCTCCAGAAGTATAACCGGGACACATTCTATATACCGGCATCGGACAAGGGATACCTGGATTATCCCTTTTGCGAGGAGTACCTGAAGTATGTAGGCAAGTAAGCCATAGAGCCGCGATTGTTGAACGTGTACTTAGTGGTGGTTTGCGCAAAGAAGTAGAGCAAGGATCCTTCTCTATCGGGTGGGAAGCACGTGGAGGATACGGCAGATGATAGCCAGGGGGGCTCTCAGTACAGGCATCTTAACGTTGAATAAAGATTGTGTTTCGAGTTTTCGCTTTTCATTCCTTTTCGGAGAAGTGTCAGCCCAGTTGTAGTGGCCATTGCCGGCACAAGCTCCCCCTCGTCAGGCGCAGCGTAATGCGCAGCTGCTTCCTGTCATGATGTTTCGTTGATAAATATCAACCAAGGAAGACCCTAGCCAATTCAGCGTGAGAAATTCAAGTCTCATATTGCAAATTTGGACAAAAAACTTTCAGCTTTTCGCAGAAAACGTCGAGTAGTGCGACTCAAGCCTAGATGATTTTCATTGGCGGCCAATGTAAGCAAGATGGCCTTGCGCAGCGGATTATTGAAGACTCCCTGAGTTATAGTCTGTCCAATCTGAAGTCAAGAATCTCATCGATAAAATTCTGCTCACACTAGGTAGCGCATTGACGCCTGCGCCGGCTATCACAATCGCAGGTCTCATGGTATTAATGGTGTAATTAGTGAATAGGGCAGATAGATTAATTTGTGTCCGAGTTCGCTTGATCGATCAATTCGGTAGGCCGGCCGGTAAGGATTATGAGGACCCTGAAAAAGGTCGGAAAGATCATTCTCCATGCCCTCTGCGCTGCTTTAAATAATGGAAGTTGGCTTGATTATTATTGGCATGACTTTGACTATACTTTTGCTATTCATCAAATCTCAACCAAAGCTCGCAAAAAAGTTATTTACATCTTTGAATTATGCCTACTAGAGCCACGCTTACATGTCCAAAAGGTATGACCAATAAAACCTCAATATCTCACTCCAACACAACTCAAACCATCAACAACAGTGACAGACACTTTGAGTATGGACTCGATAGTAGTGAACTTGGATGACATCGGTACCTTTTGGCGCAAACACATCACTGCTGGAGAAGTCTCCCACTCAGCCATTTTCCTGGCATCGTGGGGGCTCTTGCTTGGCACATACCTGAATTCAGATCAGGTCTCACTTCAGTATAAGCAAATCAATGCGCAAAAAGGCCCCAGAGAGAGTATTGGGAGTGGCGATCCATCGAGTAGCATAAATTCCTGTATTCTACAGGTTGATGGATCAGCGTCTCTAAAGGACATAGTCTTTGAAGCCGAATCGAAACTCAAAGCCGCTAATACAGACCAAAGTAATTTCCCCATAGAGACTAAGCGTCGGTCTGGCTGCTTCCTCAATACTTGCATAATATTTTCTGCAACAGAACTGTCGCCTGACACAGCAGATGCAACTACACGTCAGAGAGGCGACTTGCAGGATGGTATGGAAGTAAGCACCCATCTTAGGGCTTTCCGACTGTATATGTTTTGACTCAAGGCAGCATGGCATTGTTGTACATGTGGTATCTGAGAAGCTGTGCGTTATTTTATACAAGGCCCAGCATTCTGCAGATGATCAGGCTTCACACGTTGCGGCAACGCTTGAGACTGTCTTTAAGTCTATTATAAATGCGCCACATCGACTGATCCGAGACGTTGATGTTCTCAGCCACATTGATGAAGGGAAGCTTATAAGGTGGAATGCATCCCCGCCTGTTGCATGCGAGACTTGTGTCCATGTTCTGATCAACCAACAATGCGACTTACGCCCTGAGATGCCAGCTGTGCTTGCATGGGATGGTTCCTTTACCTATAACGAGCTTGATCGTCTGTCCTCTTGCCTGGCGAAGAGACTTCACGCAGCTGGAGTTGGACCAGAGGTCTTCGTAACAATCTGCGCCAATCGCTGCAAGTTGATTCCTGTTGCGATGCTTGGGATCATCAAAGCAGGAGGTGCCTTTTGTGCTCTCGATTTGTCACACCCTGTTGACCGCTTGAAGAAAATGTGTGAAGACTTGAAGTCAACAATTAGTCTGACAACTGCTGCGGACTTGAACACAGCAATCCTCACAGCCACGAATGCTATAGTTATCGATGAAGACGCTGGGTTGGAGAGTAGTGAGGTCAGCAAGAAGGAAGCAAGACCGAAGCTGTCCAGTGTGCACCCTCAAAGCGCGCTATACGCTGTATTTACGTCTGGTTCTTCCGGAAATCCAAAAGGAGTATTTATTGAGCACGGCAGCTTTTCTTCCGCTGCAATGGCGTCACTGGAGCCTCTAGATATTGGACAGGATGAGCGCATCCTTCATTTCGCAGCATACGCATTCGACGTCAGTATTTTTGAACTCCTCACACCACTTATATCGGGAGCCTCAACAGTCATTCCGTCAGAAACAGATCGTAGAGAATCTCTCCCACGTGCTGTTGCGGAGCTTGGCGCGACTTGGGCATGTTTTACCCCCACAGTCGCCCGATTGTACCAGCCTAATGACTTTCCTTCCCTTAGAACACTGTTGCTAGGAGGCGAGCTCATTCAGACGGCAGACATCGCGACGTGGGGTTCAAAGAACCTCATCACTGGCTACAATCCTGCTGAGTGCTGTCCAGTTGGTATATCAGGCTCTGCAAAGCTGGACAAGTCTAATTTTCTGGGATAGCCCTTTACATCACAGGCGGCTTGGGTTGTTGATCCAGGGGATTACACGAAGCTGGTGCCTGTAGGTGCTATTGGGGAACTATTGATTGAGGGTCCAACTGTAGCTAGAGGATATATTCATGATCCAAATGGAGGCTTACCCGACTCGCCGTTTATTAAATCCGAACCAGCTTGGCTCTCGCTTTCGCAGGAACGCCTCATCAGAGACACGCTTATATCGGACAGGCGACTTAGTACGATATGGCCACGATGGGTCCGTTTACTTCATTGGACGAAAAGATTCTCAGATAAAGATTCGTGGTCAGAGGGTAGAACTCGAAGAGATTGAGTCTCAACTTCGCAGCGCTCTGTCCGACGATAAATTGCAAATTGCTATCGAGGCGGTTGAGATCGCAGATAATTGCAGAATAATTGCATTCTTTTCTAAGGATTTGGAAGGCCGGGAGAGCCAAGATTCTGATTCCCAGATGGAGGTGAGAGTATTGACACCGGAATTCGAGATACGCATTGAGAATGTAATGTCCAAGCTACGAAAGATTATGCCTGCATACATGATACCATCGACTTTCCTACTGTTGAACTTCATCCCTTTCTCAAAATCTGGAAAACTTGATCGAAGAAGGCTGAAGTTATTTGCTCAATCTCTACCTCAAAGAACATTACTCAGAGGAAATAGCGGGCTAGAAGTTGGAGGCTTGCCGAATTCGGATGGCGAATGTAGGCTGCAACACCTTTTTGCCCTCATATTAGGCATACCTACGAACAATATTCAAGTCAACAGTGACTTTTTCCGCTTAGGTGGCAATTCCTTACAAGCCATGAAGCTATTGGCTCTGGCCCATAAGGAGAATTTGTCTGGTTTGTCGTATGCGGACATTTTCCGCTACCCAAGGTTAAAAGACTTGGCCAAAGCCTTAGACTCAAGATCGAATTATACATGCAAATATGTGTCGCGGGAGAGTAAACCGACTATCCTTCCTTTCAGTCTCGTTAATAATGCTACTTCACTCATGGATACGGCGACTGAACAATGTGGCACCAAAATTGAAGCAATCGAGGATATATATCCTTGTACTCCGATGCAAGCAACTGTCATGGAATCAACTATTGCAGGCACAACTGAGGGCGTTTCAGTGTTAATATTCGCGCTTGAAGACCATGTTGACGTAAATTGCGTCAAAGAAGCGTGGTGCACCGCCAGCAGGGCGAACCAAGTCCTCCGAACACGCATCTTTTGCTGCCAGACTGGTGGGCTCTACCAAGTCGTTGTCAAAGACGGTCTCTACTGGGACGAGAACAGGTCCAATGAAGCTGCAATCCAAAAGTGTCCACCTTCTATCGGCTTGGGAGCCCCTCTAGTCCAGCTTTATCTGAGGAAAAGTCAACTTTTTGTTGCCATGCATCGTGCAGTATGTGACGCTTGGTCATTGCCGCATTTGCTGAACGAAGTCCATGATGCTTATTGTGGGTTTCCATCAAGACGGCGAATTCAGTTCAAGGACTACGTGAGCTACATTGCCAACTCATTAGACTCCGCAGCATCGTTTTGGAGAGCCGAGTTGCAAGATTTAAATAAGAGAAAGTTCTGTTCTACAAGCTATATGGACCTTTTTTGTTTGAAAAAAAAAAAAAAAACAAAAAAAAGAAGAAGTAGAAGAACAAGAAGAAGAAGAAGAGTGGAGTACCCTATGATTTATAGAGCGAAAAATACCTGTCAAAGTCTATATCGTCATATTATATTCACGAATGGTCTTTTTGATCTCTTGCCATTCAGATACCTTCAGCGGCATAGACATTATCATTCAACCACTCTAGCACAAGGCACCAAGAAAACTCGAAGCCGTTAAACGCTGTTACCCCCACGTCTCATCAAGGATAAAAATATTGGAGAAATCTGTCAATTAGCAATAATATATCCCTTTCTCCATAGATCACAGCTGGCCTCAACCCAGTTGTCAACTAGATGTATGGCCCAGCCAAGCAAGCTGACTCAAAGGACTTCTTCGTCGATACTAGTACATTATAATATACATGAATTATTGAGAACAAGGAGATATAAGTGAGTGCTGTGTGATTTTTGTGTTTGAGTAGCTATGGCCTGTTTAACCGGGGACATTCCTGCGTACTCGAATGATCCTACTAACAATTTTGTTTTTGGTATCGACATAGTATCAGCTGAAAAGTGCTTAAACTGTCGCTCCACTCGGTGAGCATTCCACTGAGGTACTAGCTGTTGACAACAACGTGAAATGTCAATCTATAATCCTGTTGACTACACACCATAGCCCTAGGTTCTGCTGTCAACAATTTCCCGTGACTATCTCTGCACATCCGGGTAACCAACTTAAAGATGGAACTCTTAAGAGAGATTTCAGTGGAAAGTTGCTTCATACAATCTGGTTGAGAGTGGATGGCATCCCCTCAAGCGAAGCCAGACAAAACCGGTAGCCTGAGAATGTCGCATACTCACCACCCCCGCCTATTGCCCTTGCTGAAGTGCCTGTAGCTGGGCAAGAACATTTTCTAAAGCATGATCATCGTATCCTTGATTATAGAAAAAGTCCGCCGCTATCGGATTCACTACATTTAGAACTTCAATAATATTAGACTCTGATCTCCGGATGGCCGCTGGCATTGCTCGGATCATAGCAGCTGTCAATGTCGTGTTTCTCCTGTAGCGAGTACGCATCAGAAAAGGTCATCAAATGTAGATTTTGGGAAACACCTACATTGCACCTGCGAATTGGGAAGAGCATAAAAGCAGTATACTAGGTCCCAGAGCATCCACGAGCATCCACCATCTTTTTCCATGTCGCTTCCGGTTATGAAATCTCGCTCGTAGGTCGGCCTTCTCTTTCAAGTCGGCAGAGGTCCATTCAGCATGCGCTTTCTCAAGAATGCTGTCAATAATGGCACTAATACTCCCTCTGCCCATACTTGTGGCATGCTCCATCAAGTCGACTTTGCCGGTTTTCCAATCACGGTAGATCTTCTCAAACTCTAGATGAAGCAGGACCATCACCATCCGACTTCGGATTGCGTCATCCTTCATTCGCACATCCAACCGACAGACATAGGTATACACTTTCTGCAGGTTTGCATACCTGTCAGGCCGGCTAGCATTGTTACTTGTAGACCAAGTACTTTGCCACACACCACTTTGAGCCCATCGAGGCAGATTGTTCTTTAGAAATTGGAGGTAATCTGGTCGAAGACAATTTTTGACAATGGACTCCACTCTGTTCATTACCGGTTGCGGCAGGATGTTGCTCGAATTTCCATTCTCAGTCGGTTTCAGTGTTCCATCAGGAGCGTTCGTACAACGGGTACCAGCTTCATGCAATATAACATGCTGTGATTTCTTGCCGGCCTCCGTGGGATCGCCGTGAGAAAATCCGGGACACCCAGAAATGGCTGATGTCAGGCCGAGTATAGATGCATCTCCGCTCCATGCAGAGAGTTGCTGATTCTCCCCCAAGCTTGCAGCATCTCCAGCCCAATCATGATGCCCGCCCAGCTCTCCTGCTCCTAGAGTCAACCCATGTGGTCCTGCAACTTCAGCACTAATGGCGTTGCATATGTCGTTGCTGCTTGCTGTTACAGTCTCGTCAGTAGGGGCACAAGAGTCCGTAGAGCGCCGACCATGCTTAGGCCCTACCCTAACATTGCATTTTATGGACTTACAGTCAGTTCTGTGATTGTGCTCTCTCTGGGACTCTAGTACAGTGTCTCCCTGAATAGGCGTCTGGACAGATGACATTTCAGTCAACAAATGATCAAGGGTCTTGATGATTTTATAAGCGCCTACATACCTGACAGTTGAAGTTACTGGTACCGCTAAAGATGCCATCAGAAAACTGGGCCAAGACATCTCCGAGACCATCAGCGTGGGCTAGATCTGCCTCAAAGGCAAATTGCATGGCAAGGCTACCTCCATTAGAGACGCATAAATCTACCGCTGGATCCAATATGCCGCAGTCCGCAAGGTTGTCAGACGATATCGCCTGATAATCCACGAGTTCCGTAGAGGGCTCTGTAGGAAGGTCCATGGAAGCAACAAGGCTTGTGTCATCCTGTGACTCGTCGCCCCTGCTAAGTGTTACTCGACTGTGTTGCACTGATGAGCATTACTAACTGGGCAGAGTTACACTTACCAAGTATGCGGGTTATCTTCTAGAACGAGAACAGGCTGAAATGATAGGGTATCCCCGACCACTTTCTCTTTGGAATCAATTCTGAACGGAGTAAGACGACTGGCAAGGAGTGTGAGGGAGCCAGTGTCACTTTCGTCGAGTAGAGACCTGACTGCATCCGCAAACCATTTCACGTAGTCTGACGTTGAGAGCGATTCTTCGGGCTCTAAGTGGTCCTCCATTCCCCTTAGCGGGATAAGTCCTTCCAGGACTATGTTAGGTAAATAATCATGTGGTCTTTTGATAATGTTTGTAACCCTGTGTCTGGTTAGAACTACGCAGTCCGTCTCGCTATTGCTTCAAGTCGATACAAATTGATCAAAGTTCATGCAGGCAAGAAAGCAAGCAGCACAATGCCAGGGAATGCGAAGACAAAATAAACCTAAGTTATCAGTTTAGCAAAAGAATAAGTATCTCACCAACGAAGAAAGAAGGCCCGCCGACTCCAAGTCACGCGTCGTTCACGCCAGACAAAAATCTCGTAACTGAGGAAGAGTTGTCCTGGACTCAGTGTATTGGGAGTGAGCTAGATGGTACTGAGTCATGAATTCGAACTGGAGATGAAATATAGGTCGAGCTTGGGTCTACCTACGACTAATATCTCAAAGCATCGTGTCAAGCAAGTCGGCCAAATTACGTCTTATACTCTTTGTATTGTGCTTAATTCCGGCAGATAGCCCCAAACTCAGCATGACTCGGATAGGTAGGGAGGGCAGGTGTCGCAGAGATAACACTGCTATGCTACTGTGTTGCATCCAATGCAGGAGTGTGACGGGGCGGGGACGGCTAAAGGTAAGTTCATCTGCTGCACCATCACGCTACGGAAACAGGTTTTGAGCTCGTGTATGGTCATTTCTTCATGCGATATATCACGTTGCAGAAGTGATATGTGAGAGCGTCGGGCCGTATTATGGTAGCCTGGTTGATGAGTGTGGTTGCACAACTTAGAAGCGGAGATTAGGAGAAACACGGTTGGGCACAAACAAAAAGCAAGTTGTTTCTTGTGCTTGTCACAATCAATCGGCTGCGGGATACGCCATGAAGCCCGTCCCCTGCACGTTAGTAAACGGGAGACTGAAAATTGATATCCGGCAAGTCGTAGCTTAATTAGACGCCACGTTGCTATTATTAACGCTGTACTACTGTTTCTGTTAGTTTGCTAACAGGCTAGCAACCTTGGCCTCTATGCTTTCTTGGGTGTTTACCGTAGGGCAAGGGCTAGGTGGCTGCTAGCTATTAGCTGCATATGTGTCTCATGCTTGCTTCCTGCTCTACTATATCTTCTTCTCCCTTTCCACCTCGTTTCTGCCTTAGTTGCCGCACTTCTGCTCCAACCGACCCACTCACCTCCACAAACCCCACCTGTTGACCGTAGCACAGACTATGCAGCTCTGTTGCGCGGCAACAAGCTTTGTTTATCGCAATCAGGTGATTAGGGCAGAATAGGAGGTCTGTGCACATAGGAGACAGGCGCCCATAAAAGGCAACATATACCGGAAGAACCTCCTAGTTCCTTTTTACTTGGAGAGTCAGTACTAATTCGACCTATTATACTCATCCATCTATCGGTACGCTGCAACACCACCCCATGCCCACTCTGTCATGGTTCAAGTCACAGTTTCGCTGTATTGCAGTTCACTTTGCGAGTAAAGCTTAGTATCTTTGTAGTATAGGTAGTTATGCTACATAGCTCTTTATAGATAACAAGTATTGCCAGGATGTATACATCATTGGTTGATGCTACAGTGGAATCTTTGCAGCCACGGACCTTTTTTACTAAAAGCTTGATCATGGCGTTTGCAGGTACCGGTTTTTATGTTCAATATGTCATGGTTCTCTACAGACGGTAATTGGTGTAGGACTGGCTATAGGGAGATATGCAAAAAAAAAATTAAAAAAAATTTGATAATATTATAGTAAATACCTTTAAAGTGATTGGTTTAAAACCGTGTCCTGATTAATCACAATGAAACTATAGAGAGAAGAGTGGGGCAAAAGTCCAGAAGTGGAGCGCGATACAGGTAGTAGGGACATTCGCCTAGATAACAGTAGACAGTAGCTCTTACGTAGAACTCTATTATTTGTCTGTTATACGAGAGGAACTGCAGTGGTGCATGGCCCCTATATGCCATATGCCGTGCTACAGTACGACTTTACAGGAAGTACTGGTCCCACATTTATCCACCTATCAGGTCGCACCTAACAGCTGCAATTTGTGTATCCCTGCTCATAAATTACCCCTGCAAGTATCTTTGTAAACATCATTCGGGTGGCGATGGGGCTGCTTCTTTGCATAGATTGTGATGGCGATCATAATGATATTATGACATATATATTCGACGATCAATTCTTGAATCTTAAGTGCTGCTATAATAATTACATCATGTTTAGCTCATGTTTTAGCACCGTTGCACCCGACTAAGTTGGCTACCTCCTATCCAGGTACTTACTGGCCGGGCAAGATTAAAGGACATTGAATTGACTGAGTGACTGACTATCACAACCACATGCTATTACTAAGTAGTTCACACTTTATTTCTTGGCATCTCGCCAGTATAAGCTTGCATTCACATACATACAACACCGCAGCTAGATCATCAGGGCCCACTGATTATTAACATGATTAATTATGAGGTGGGTACGAATTACGCCTACCCAGGAGCAGTTAGATCCATGTATACAGTAAGGAGCATGACTGACTAGACCTTATAAGCCGTTGCAATGCTGTATCATCACTCGAGCCTCGATGGAGTTGCCGCCCACCGTCCTCCGGGGAGCAACCCTCCTCCGCAACCGCCGCCAATACACCACATCAACCATATCCGCCTCCGAAGCCGCATCCCGCGTGCTCGCAGTCTTCAAGGGCCAAACCCTCCGTCAGAAGCAGCTCCTCGACGCAAACCAGCTCCAGAAACTTGCACTGACGCTGTCTCGCCGAGTCGTGGGTTCCCACAACGTCGTCACCTCTGCTCCGCCCCCCGCCGGAACACCAATCCCACCAGGCCACCACCTCGTCTACTTCACTCCCGCAGGCACAGAGGCCGAGCTCGGTCCCGACGGCACAGACCGAACCTTCAATGCTCCCCCTCCCTTCACTCGACGCATGTGGGCCGGCGGGAGGATGAGCTGGACGGACGAACCGCTCCGAGTGGGGGACGAAGTGGAGGAGGAAACGAGGCTACTTGGTGCAACGCCCAAGAGGAGTCGACACGGCGCAGAAATGATTCTTGTGGAAGTCGAGAAGCAGTTTCGGGGCCCGCGTGGAGTCGGGGTAGTCGATAGGCGGTCATGGGTGTTTCGGCCGGGGATTGATGCGAGTCTGGCTTCTCAGCATGCCTCCTCTCATGGAAAATTGTATTCCTCGCCTACTACCATTACGGATGTTGCGGCACAGCACAGCGGTAAGATACAGGTCTGACCGTCATAACTTGATGACAGTGATTGTATTGATGTGTCGTAGAATATCCGATGCGGCAACTGACTTGGTCTGCTGTTGGACTCTTCCGCTTCTCTGCACTCACGTTCAACGGACACAGAATTCACTATGACGAGAACTGGAGTCAGGCTATGGAGGGACACTCAGGAATAGTTGTCCATGGGCCATTGAATTTGATAAACATCATGGATTACTGGCGTGATGTGCATGGCCAGGGGAAAATAATAAAGGATGTGACGTATCGTGCTCTGGCGCCGTTATACGCTGGTGATACCTACTACATCAAGACAACGGCCGCAGGACGCAGGAGCGAAGGGCATTTTTACAAGATTGTTGCCGAGAGAGACGGCACTGTGTGCATGGAGGCGGAGGTTACTGCTTCGTAAGAACTTTCACAACTTGTTAGATTTAAAAATGTCCAACAAAGTCTTGAATCAGCATCAATGGCAGAAATTAGCCCGATGCTCTTCTCTATGCAGACTATAAAAACCGATAACGCTTCCCATTGCACCCCTTCCTGATCCTGATTCTAAAACCCGTTCAAATTTGTACAAAGTATACATGACATGTCAATTTCAAATCACTCTGCCAGAGGAACTTCAGCCGTGCTCATGACGACCGAGAATTGCCCTCCAGCAGCAGCGCCGATGAGCTTTCTGCCCTTGATGTCCTTGCCTCTAATGCGTTGGAGGGTATCAACATCATCCTCATTGCCGAGACCAAGCTGGCCGACAGAGCCAAGTCCGGTGGCAAACCCAACACCTTCCTTGTTGATGAAAATTGTGTGGTCGGTTCCGCAAGCCACGTTTTGGACGTCACCAATCTCCGGCACTACGGTTGGTCGTAAACAGATGCGCGGCTTGTTGTATTCATCGCGTCGCACAAGAGTTTCATCGTCAAGTTGAGCTTCGGAAAACTGAATACCTAGCTGGCCACCGTCGAGCCTGCCCCAAACAAAGCATTTCCCATCGGATGTAACCGCCGAAGAGTGGTGGGCACCGCCGGCCAGCGACGTGACGCCTTTACCAGAAAGATCGGGGATCTTCATCGGATATGGGAGAATAGCTTGGTCACCGCCAGCTTCCTTGGCGTATCCAGCTTCACCAAAGCTGTTAAGCCCCCAGGCCCAAACATTATCCTTGCGGTCGATAGCAAATGAGTGATACTCGCCAGAAGCAATATACTTGATAGGGCGGGTGCAAACTCTGACTTGGCGAGGTAATAGGGTGTCTGACTGATAACGGCCAAAGGGTTGCCGTCCCAGCTGGTTCTGCTCGTACGAGCCCCATCCCCATACTTGACCGGATTTGTCCAGAGCCAGGACGTGATTCGCTCCGCAGACGATCTGAACGATGTTTTCGAGTTCGGGAATCAGAACTGGTTCTTTCTGGATCTGGACCACGTTGCCGTCCTTATCATAGCAAAATCGGCGATGCCCTTTAGAATTCTGTTTCAGAGCTGTCAGCAATTCTCTATGAATAAGCTTCATTTCAAATAACCCTGCTATCACTTACTCGGAAGGCCCCCCAACCGTACACCTGTCCAGTTGCAGTCAAGACAAAGCTGCAGCTGTCACCCGCAGCCACCTGGGTGAAGACGGTGCCCTTTGCGAAGTGTTTCGAAGGAACCTCCATCGGGGAACACTCGTGGGGATTTAAGTCACCGTCCTCTCCTTCGCTGTCCGATGCCTCAGCGTCCAGATCCTTGAGGGTACCTTCCCACGTCGTGTCTCTACCCAGCGCGCCCTCGTCATTGACGCCCCAGGTCAGAATTTTGTTGTCGGCAGTCAGCACGATAGTGTGCATGCCACCACAAGCAAGCTCAACGACATGGAACTTGGATGAATCATTCGGGTCGAGATGTGGATTGAATTTGGGTACCAAGGCGGAGGTGCGCTTAAGACCGAGGCCAAGCTCACCACACTCGCCGCTGCCGAAGGAGAAGACAGCAACTGGTTCAGTAGGTGCTTTATTTAATACAGCAGCTTCTTCTAAAGTCTTGTCCCCTTTCTTGGCAACCTTCTTAGGGGCAGCCTTGGGCTTGGGCTGTTCAGCAGGAGCTGCGGTTTTGGTAGTCTTCTTGCGACGAGCATTAGGAATTTCCTCATCATCATCGACAGCGGCGCGTTTCCGTTTCGTCGTGGCTGGCTTTGATTCATGGATTGATTTTCCATTAACTTCTTTGAAAGTGGTGTTAGAGTCACGCGCCATGGTCACCATCATGCGGATTGGAGCTGGTTTGGTATTGAGTGTTCGCGTCAAGCGCGTCTGTTACTGACCTTGTTTGGTAGAGGATTTCTTCGTCGCGACAGGAGCATTTTTGCCAGGCTTCGCTCTGGTAGCTTTTGCAGTAGCCGTTCCATTAGGCTTAGCTTTGCTTCTGGCGCTGGTGAGTTTTTTTGATGCCATGATGATGGCCTTCCTCGATGTTTTGTTTTTATGTTGCGCAATGATAGTTAGCGGCAGATGACAGAAGCTTTCTTAAAAAAAAAAATGAAATAGAAAAATACAAAAGAAAAATTAGGCTTACTCATCTGCCAAGTGGAACATTCATCGGGGTGGCTGGGTGGGAACAAAGGGTTAAGGTGGGTACATGCTCAAATGCGGAAGCTCGGCTAGTGGGCGGGAGATTTATTGGTCAAGATTATCTGTTTGGACAAACAACAAACAGATGCACGGGTCCCTGCTCTATGAACAGACTCAAAGCTTCGGCGCTTAGAGAGCCGTGACGTTAAGATAGGCCGTTTTGGCACAGTCTTGGAGTGAAACAAAGCGGTATTTTGTATCATGGCACGACTTTGCCTTGAACAGAAAAAAAAAAGTTTTCTATTTCACAAATCAGCTACCGAGATGGTCGGTAGATGACAGTACCGAATCCGGCAGGTGGCGGGCAACCCCAGACAGCAGCAGTCAGCACTCAGTTAACCCCGCCGCTACTCGGTATGGCCACTCTAGACCAAGTCTGGTGTTGAAGCTGGACATAGACTATGCTTGACTTACTGGCAACTTCGATTTGGCCAAGTCGTCGTTTTACCTTGACGCTCAATTTCCAGTGCAGGCCGGTTCCCTGTCACTACAACAAGAACAGCGATTTCATACAATGGCCTCGGGACAGGCCCGGCAGTTTTGGAAAGCTACAGCGAAGGTATATCAACGGGGTTTTCCCCTCGGCACTTGTGATGAAAGGGGAATCTAACGGGCTAACCTATTCCAATTCAGCTTATCCCCAAGCAGCATGCACGCCAGTTAAGCTTACATGAATACCAAGCACAAAGTCTGCTCAGAGATGTACGCCGAATCGTAGTCCAAATCCCCTGTTTTGGGTCCTGAGGCTCCGTGGCTGATGAGAAGTAGTGTGGTGTCCCCGTGTTGCGAGGTCGTCTAATTAGAACGGCGTGCGAGGCCCGTATAGCTGCACAAGAGTTGGGTGAGCTTTTCTTTGCAAAATGCTTCCTCTACCACGCGGTTTACATTCTAAATGGCATGCCATAAATCAGGTACTCCGTGCATAGTCAAGGCACAGGTTATAGGTGCTGGTCGAGCCACTAGGAAGTTTGACCATGTTCAGACGGTTTCCACTCCATCCGAGGCCGAGTCAGCTGCACGCCAAATGTTGAACCAAAGGTTGAAGACAAAGCAAAGCAGCGCCGAGGGTTGTCTAGTCAATAAGCTCTATGTCACGGAGCCCGCAAACTGCGATGCTCAGTGGTATCTAGCAATGACGGTTGACCGTGAGAATTATTGCCCGGCAATCATCGTGTCAAGAAAGGGAGGCATTGACCTCGACGTTTTGATTCAGAAACATGCCGAATCGCTTTGCACATTCGACTTTGGTTTCAGCGAAGGAATCACGCATGCATTAATTCGCGGCGTTGCACAGAGCCTAGGCGTTAGTGAACGAGAGGGCGAGCAGTTGCGGCAGATTATCACTCAAATGTACAAGATCTTCGTGGAGCGTGACGCCGTTCATCTAGAAATCAACCCGCTCGGCCGTTCAGCAAACGGCAGTCTCATAAGTCTGGACGCCAATTTCTCCTTCGACAACGCCGCAGAACAACGGCAGCCGAATCTTTTTGCTTTGCGTGACAAATTTCAGGAGGTTAAGGACGAATTGGAAGCCAAGAAGCACGGTCTCGTGTATGTAAGAATGAATGGCAACATCGGCAATGTCGTCAACGGGGCTGGCTTGGCCATGGCAACCAACGATGTAATCGGCTTACACGGCGGCGCGAGTGCCAATTTTCTCGATGCCGGGGGCAAGGCCACAAGGGACACCATGATTCAAGCGTTTCGCATCATCACGGGAGATGAAAGGGTAAAGGTCATCTTGGTCAACATTTACGGCGGTACGTGCGCAGCAGCACCATGATGAAACTAACACTGCCATTTGTCCAAATCAGTAACTGACCAAACCCAGGCATTACGAGATGCGACATGATTGCTGAATCCATCATTGGCGCCACCTCTGAGTTGGACATTAAAGTGCCAATGGTTGTGAGATTGCAAGGCACAAACTCTGAAAAGGGGTTGAACATGGTAAGCTTACCTACCCCATTGGTAACAGCTCGACTGACGCAGTACGCCAGCTTGTAAAGGCCAACCTTGGATTATTCGTCGAGTCTGATTTTGATCAGGCAGCCAAGCGGGCGGTTGAACTTGCTCGAGCACAAAATGAGCTCGGCGGTGCAGCAGATGGTGGTTGGGCGAGGAGACGAAACGAAGTCGAATCGATGCCAGATGCCAGATGCCAGATGCCAGATGCCAGATGCCAGGAACAGACATGCAATATAGCTCAGCAGGTGAACCGGCGCTGAGAAAGCTTGTTGTGCTGTGACTTCATCGTGGCTCACTAGATGATGTTTCAGCTTGTTGTTACATATGGAAATGCATGACCACCAAGACCAATGCCCTAGTAGCTGGCTGCTCCGCGCAGCATTGTATTCTCGCCCCTGGAGGTCTGTCGTTTTGGCGCAGATGCATTGTAGCTGGAAGCGCCCGTGCTGTCCGGATGACGACGGAGAATTTAGTGGCTGGTTTAATGGTGTAATGGCTGACGCGAGCTCCATCGTAGGCGCTCTCCAGGGCTCCCAGCTTTTCTTTTTCAGTGGGTCCGGCGACTGTAAAGCCCTAAAGCAGACACTCCGCCCACTACGCAGCCCCGCTTGGCCCGAAGCGCTCCATGTCTGTACCCGCCACAGTCTCAGCTGCGGACAGGGCGGACGGGTGGATGGATGTCTAGCAACTTTTCTACGCCGATTCTTCCGTCTGTCGACATAGAATTTGACTTCACGATCCTCACCCCCTTGGCCGCTTGCACTCTTCCGGACTGGATGCGACTGGATGAGGCCACGGGCTTGCTATGTCTCGAAGCTTTACACCCATCTATTTCGCGCCCTCTCATCCTGACAACGTTTCCCCTCCCTCCATTGACTGACCTACAATTCTCAAAATGGCGAGCACCGTCAAAGACCCAGAAACCATTGCTTTCGCAAAAACTCTCTCCAACGTTCCCTGGTGTGAGCAGTACGAGAGGATGATCTCAGGACAATTGTGAGTTGCCCAAACAGCAGATGAAAGGGCTGGGGAAAACACCAACCCGTCTCTTTCTCAGATACGACGCACAGGCCAAGGAACTGGTCGAGGGCCGTTTCCGAGCCAGACGCCTTATGCACAAATACAACACCCATTTCCCCGATGATGCTACCCCGGAGTCTTTGGTGGCAGATAGAGAGGCATTGCTCAAGCAAATCTTCGGCAGCGTTGCGAGCGGCGCTTTCATTGAGCCGCCTCTGAACGTCGACTATGGATGCAACATTTCCATCGGCCACACATTCTACTCAAACTTCAAGTAAGGCCGCCACAGATCGCTTGAGCGAACAGAACCATGCGTCTGACTCGATCACAGTCTCGTCATTCTGGACTGTGGTATGGTCAAGATTGGAAACCGCGTCATGTTCGGTCCGTTCGTGTCCATCTTCGCTGCTACGCACGAGACGGGCGTGCAGTCACGACGCGACGGAGTCGAGTACGCCGGGTCTGTCGAGATTGGGGACGACTGTTGGATTGGCGGTAACACGACGATTATGCCTGGCGTCAAGATTGGCAAGGGATGCACCATTGGAAGTGGCTCCATCGTAAATAAGTCAATCCCCGATTTCTCAGTGGCCGTTGGAACGCCTGCTAGAGTTATCAAGAAGGTTGATCCTGTGCCTGATATCGAGTAGATGCCATGTTCGTGTTACATAAATTCTGCTTGTCATCGATAGACATACCTCCAACTTGAATTCTTTCTGCGTGGTTTTCCAACATCACGTCGCGGCGATGGAAATTGGTTGTATTACTCCAACTGCAAGTCCCTAAATCTAGCATGCATACTCAAGTCAAAATTCAGACTCCGGCAAAGGTCCAGGTATCTATTATGAGATGTTCTCTTGCAGATCCGGGCAAATGCTTGTGCAGAGCCAACTGGGCCGGCCTCCATCTACGCTCACTCTTTTTTCTTGTCGATGCGCGGGAAACAAAGCCAGATGGCTAGCATGAGAACCAGCAATGACAACACAATTGGTTGCAATACCTTGGGACCCTTGGCTTGAGCCAGAATGCCAGTTACAAATGGAAGGACGGCGGCACCGCATCCGCCAAAAGCAGCCGCAAATCCTATGACGAGGACATGATGCTGGCGAGGCAACAGTTTGCTCGCGACCAGAATGGCATTGGGGAACAGAGGACCTAAGAAGAAGCCCTGGAAGGCGACGGCGACGGCGGAGACGTAGAATTGGGGAACCAGCCAGAATATGAGTTCCAATACTGCGGCAGCTCCTATGTACATCTGCCACGACATGTCAGTTCCTCCTTACCACAGCTTGTGCAAGGCGCGCGGGGACGTACAGCCGTAGACAGTTTCACGCCAAGTCGCGGCGTCACGAATCCCAAGATAGCCCGACCGATGGTGATGCCAAGCCAGAAGCCGACGGCTGACATGCCACTGGCGAACGGTTCTCCATGTCGAACGCGCAGCATGAACATGACGATCCAACCTCCCAGAGCGACCTCAACGCCGACATAACAGAGAAGGAACAGGGCAGCCACCCAGGAGACACGAGCAGACGGCAATCTGCACAAGGCATCCTTGAGGCCCGTCTTCTTCTCGAGGTCGTGAGTCTTGTAAATGCGCCGGTACTCCGCGCCGGAAGACTGCCAAAAAGCCCAGGCCAGAGAAAGAGTCTCCAGGCCGGCTAAAGCAATCTTATGCAATCTGTCAGGAACATCTCTGTCCAAGCACTTTGGAACACTCGGTCGGGACCTTACCATGACGTAGTAGAACGAGTACCATTTCAGCTTTGCTTTGGTGATGAGCGTTGTGGCGATCAACGGACTCACGACGCCCCCCACGCCGTAGAAAGCGTGCAGGATCCCCAACAGCTCGCTCGAATTAGCAAGATTACCTACCCAGGCGTTCCATGCCGCATCCGCGACTCCATTTCCAAACCCGGCGAGGATGAAGGCAAACACGAGCGCAACGTATGGCGGGTGCAGCGCGATGATGGAGTAAGCAGCTATATGGCAGGCTCCGCAGATGACGGCGATTCCTCGTTGGCCCAGCTTGTGATGGAGGTAGTTGTTCAGGAGTGCGGAGGAGACGTAGCCTATGAATGGGGATAAGAAGACGAGGGAGACGACGACATAGGACAGGTCGTAGTAGCTTTCGAGCTGGAGTCACACTGTTAGCAAGTGCTATGGGGGCGGAAATGTTTTACGCGAGGCACATACATATGGGATGAGAGGCTACCTCAATTGTCAGCGAATAGACCATTTTGACTTTTGGGTTTCCCAACCCGATGTAACATACACCGTAAGCAGAGTCGTTGGCGCCCATGACAAGAAAGCAAAAGAAGGCAGCCCCAACTCGAGACAAGTTTCTCCGCGACTCGTTCCACCTCTCGACGACAGTCGTCTCAAGTGCTAGGCGGTGTCCTGTGCCGCCATTCTCGCTTGAGCGAGACGCTCTGTCCGGAGTGGAAGCTTCTGCAGGTCTCGCGACGTCTTGCCAGTGCGTGTTATCCGTCTTGCTGGATGCGGGCTCGATGGTGAGGGAGTCCAGCTCAATGTCCGGGGCCATGGTGATAGTGGTTGGCATGGCCAAGGACGATACTGTAGGAAGCGAAATTGTATTCTGCGGTACCGCCGTAGATATATCGATTGTATGTTATGTGCATGTACGTCAGTAAATGCGCAAACGAACCCCATCCGGCATCACAGCGAAGACTACGCCGGTGTGAGATGAGACAACCGAATGTCACGCGAGAGTCGCCTATAATGTGCGTTCAACGGCATTCGTAATAGGGCAAACCCTGCGTGTCGGAGTTGCGGCCCATTGAACCAGTCTAAATGCTGGTCGTCAATCCAATGTCCTAGAGAATCTCCAATGCAGGAGCAATTCCCCCCCCCCCCCGAGCTTACGGATTGACGCTCCGTCCGCAATTGGGCAGAGGCGGAGGTTGCGCATTGGGAGATGGAAGACTCGCAGTGGGCTTAACCTTCCACAGCTCGGCGGTCGAATTAATGGGCTTTACGAGGGCTTCACATTCGCAATCAGAAAATGTGGTTCGGAGGAATTTGATTGGAAGAAATTAACACACTCCAGTTGATGTGGCATACGATATATAGCCGGTAGCGAAACGTTTCCCTGGCAGGCACTCCTTTGGAAAGTCATGAGTTTTGCTGGCATTTATCTTCGTCTTGTTTGTCCAAAACAAAAATAACAAAAAAGTCTTGTGGTTTTCTATCTCCCAAGCAACTTCTTCATCGTGGCGCCCATGACACCCGGGTGAGGGACAAGAAGCGCCCCGGCATCCTCCAATGCTTTTGCCTTGTCGGCAGCAGTCACATCCCTCGCCGTCAGAATTGCCCCAGCATGTCCCATGGTCTTTCCCCATGGGGCTGTCTGGCCTGCTACCATGGCCACGATCGGCTTCGGGTCGGGCCTCGACTTCCGATATTCCTTGATTCTCTCCGCAGCTCGGAGTTCCTGTTCACCGCCGATCTCCCCGATGACGATGATGCCCTCTGTTTCCGGGTGGTCGAAGAAGACTTCTAAAGAGTCGGCTATCGTGGTGCCTGCGGAAAGTCAGCCCACTACATCTCGGTCCATCCGTTGGTCTGACAAAGGCGCAGGACAGGAGGAGGGAAGCAGGTGGAATGCTATGTCGAGGCCGTGTGAAATACCTGGCATAGAATCGCCGCCAACGGTAATAACTAAGCTCTGTCCAAGACCAGCCGCACTTGTCGATCCTACAGATTCATAGCTCAGGGTCCCTGACTTGGACACGATGCCCACGCAGCCTCTCCTATATTGGCGGAACGGCATGATACCCACACGGCATTGTTTTGGCGCAATGATACCTGGACAGTTCGGTCCCACCAGCCGAGACTTGCTCTGTGTCCGCAAGACCTCTTGCACCCGGAGCAAGTCGTGAACGGGAATGTGCTCAGCAACGGAGACAATGACGGGGACTTCCGCCTCGATGGCTTCAATAATGGCCTTGGCGGCGAACTGAGCGGGCACAAACACTGCACTGACGTGTGGTTTGACTTGTTCCATGGCCTGTAACCAACTGTCAACATGCACGCCTATCCCTTCAATGCGTCTTTCTCCATGTCACGTCTTAGGTGAAACTACTCCCAGTTCGTGCACATATTATCTGTATACATACTCGTTTCACTGTCCCAAATACCGGCACTCCAAGGTGCATCTGACCACCTTTTCCCGGGGAAACACCCCCAACGACCTTGGTGCCGTACTCTATGGTGTCTTTGGCATTGGCGGTTGCCTGCTCTAGCTGGATCAGTCATTCGCGACACCACAAAAACCGCAACTTGCACAGAAGACTCAGCTCATACAGTTTGGCCTGTAAATCCTACGAGATTATAATTAGCTTTGACGAGGCCAATTCAATCTGCTCACAGTAACCTTGACTCACCCTGGTATATGATGCGCGTGTCCTCGTTGATGTTCCTCAGACTTTCTATCGTGCCCTCATAATTAGCAAACTGCTTTCTGGATGTTGAAAACGTCCTCGCACAAATGAACTGGCAAGCACCGCCTGTGCGCAGTGAGCTCGTGAACACCATGTCAGAATAGTGGCTATGGATACAAGTCTACACAGTTGTTGTTGTTGTTGTTGTTGTTGTTGTTGTTGTTGTTTGTTTTTTTTTTTTGCAATTGGCGAGATGTCTTGAGTAATTGGTAACCATGACCAGGCCAACTGAGTCTTGGTTCTTGCTTCCCGGCCAAGGCAGTCGGTCCGTAGTATTTGCTTTTGAAGCGGTACGGTACGTCTGCATAATGGGCAGCGCAACCTATTACCTCGGCAAGCAAACCGATACCGCAACTGGGGAAGATATCTCCTCCTCTTCTTGGGTCGAAGGCAAGGTGTCCACTTTTCCGACCTAATTAGTTAGTTGGGCGGCGTCCCTTGATAACACCAGGCCCCCAGAGCCATTTCCGTGGAGCATATGCGTGAATTCATGTTGCTAGCTGTTCCTCCTCGAGTGATACGCCCTGGAGTAACATCGCCCGGCATGTTCGGCTGTGAGAGCATGGGGAAATTCACGTACGCAGATGTATGGGCATCAAGAGTCTTTGGTCCAAGCCACGAGTTGGCTGCTTCATCGTGAGCGTCCCCGTCATACTATTCCACATTCACATCAACTCTTCAAACGCGCCGATGCACATTCGTGCCGCATTTAAGTAATGCTCGGATATAAAATGGAGAGAAAAAGACTAATGCTCCGGAGATCTCGGGCAAGAAGACCATCATCTTGGACCGCCAATGAATGATATGCTTGATGCCCAAAGTGGTTCGTTGCGGATTCGGGATGAACAGCCAGCTGGCTGGCTACCTGGCATTACCGACGACCAGAGCTCAAGCCGGTTTCAAAGAGCAGATATACAAGGATTTTGAGAGCGATTCCAACTTCGTGCTTAAGCTCTCTTGAGAAATGTGTCCACAGCCAAGAAAGTAAAAGCAAGGCTTTCGGTTACATATCAAGACTTTGCTGATGGAGGGTCGGATACTGGGCGCACAAGCTGCGGGCAGGTGACGCAGATGCGGCGCCACGAATTACAAAAATAAAAATTCTCGATGACGCAGCACAGGCGCGTCGCCTTCGGCTTCCACACGTGACATGGCATGTGTTAAAATTTACGAAAATCAACGTACGACATCGAATCATCCCGTCCCCAGTAGCAGCTGCAGCAGTTATTTACGCCACTGGCGACAGTAAGCGGGAGCAGATGAACCATGTAACCAGACGTCAAATTCGTTGTGTATTTCCCTGTGGTCAGATTGACTGATCAACTATCACGTCCAGATATCCGCTAGATGACGCTACAAATCTATCTGCGGTTGGCAAACCACCACCAGCTGTCCGCTTCCTCTTCATAATCGACACCGCATAGTCCAGCAACTCTGCCGTTGGCATCGTTTCAATGGACCTGCAAGCTTCGTCCATGAGGACAATTTCATCCATGACTCCGATACATTGTCAAGGTTGATTGCCGAGTGACGTACGAGTCTGTCGCAGGAAAGAAAGGATGCTTGCCATGGTTCGGAAAGAAATCGCCCCGCGACAAAGCTCCTCGATCGAGAGGCACGGGCTCCCTCAAGAAGACAGGTCTGTAGCTAGACCTGCTGCGCCGCGGCAGCGGATGAACCGTCGAGGCCATTTCAAGTCGAGGCTGGGATGCTTCAGCTGCAAGCGAAGGAGGGTCAAGTGCAATGAAGCTCGTCCTCAATGCGGTCCGTGTGGTCGCCTTGGCTTGAATTGCACGTATCCGGCGCCAATTTCAGCTTCGCCAGCTCCAGGACAGCAAGGTCTGCGGTCGAGTCCTTTTGCCTTGAACCTCGAGGACCTGAGGTTCTATCACCATTTCTTTACCGTGGGCTTTCCGACGTTGCCGATAAGGGGTGAGAAGGTTTGGGCCCAGTGTGCTGCTATGGCACACAATGTAAGTAGCACTGTCTGCGTCTGTTCCGACCAGGGATTGTTCTCGGCCGCCATAAAAATGTTTCTTAACTTTGCCAGTTCCTGCTAATTGAGCATCTGTACTTGCAGTATGAATATCTTGCACATGCTATTCTAGGGCTGGGAGCTTCCCACATCTCTCAAAATTGCAACTCGGATTTTCAGCCTCAGGCTCTGTCGCATCGTGTCGCGGCTATCAAACTGGTCAATGAGCAGCTGGACAAGCCCCCAAAGAAGGCTGCCGATGCAGATGCCTTGTTCGCAACCATTATTTGCCTGCTTGCGCAGTCATCATTGATGGCAGATAGTATGGTCGAGTATCTAACAATAACAAGAGGCGGCAACCTGGTCGCCACTACCATCATTCCTGACTTTAGCGTATCGATATTCGACACTTTCAGCCCAGAGGGCCATGTCAAAATGGTGAACGAAATAATTATTGAGCATCCCAAAGATCTGGACTTGATGGAGCAATTCAGAACATCAGTTCTGACTCTAGAGCCATTGTGCCAGACCATGAATGAGATCAAGTACCTAGAGGCTATGGTCACATGCATCAATTCTCTGAAAGAGTCGTCGCTCTCTGGTAAGTAATCTTTGGGCTGGACATATGGGATAGCGCAGCTAATGATCATCACGTTAGCTTGGATGCGCTTTATTCCTGTATACATCATGCCCTCAACATTCAACAATGAAGAATTTCTTGCTTTTGTCAGCTCAGAGAACCACGCGGGACAGCTCCTGATTATTCACATGTTTCTTCTGGACTATGTTCTTGGGCGGTTTTGCGTATCCAAAGGCGATGAACCGAAACTGCCTGGCCGCAAATTTACCATTATCGGATGGACGCGAAGTCTCGCACGATTGTTGCCGCGACGGTATAAGAATTTCATTGAGTGGCCTCTTAAATATTGCCAAGAATTGGCTGCTACACAAGACTCTCGATATCTCCTAAGTCCGTAAGTCCGAGTGAACAGAGTAGTAGACTCTTTCAGAAAAATATGCATTTACCATGATCAAGCTTTGAAAATCAAGGTGCGTGACTGCGGGCAGGTAGCACATTCTGGTTGAGAAAAATCGGGTCTATGAGCGAGCGGCCATGGTGCGCCTGCTCGTTATCGTATGCGTCCTTCTCAGACTCGGCCGTAAAACCAGGGTAGGCCTTAACCCACCATTCATCCCACGTATATGTATGTATACTCTGCGCTGCTGAATCCGTGCAGACGGCGGGGAATACTTGACCCTACTGCGGTATAATACTATCACTTAAGAGTAGAAATAGACAGATACAACCAGTCATTGCAGGTCTCCAGCGCAATGACAAGGTTGTATTGACGAGTTCCGTGGGCATTCTTCAACTTATTACCACAACGTCTATCCATTTAGAAGCGTGGTTTCATATAAAAATTTCGTCACCTAGTAACGTCTGATTACGCAAATATTAACGGGAAAGCCGGACAAGACAGTTTGATGACATTGGTCATTAAATAGCACGACGGTTGATTGTATGGGCCGGAAGTCTTTTATGGCGATGCCGTATATGAGTAGGCGGTCTTCCTGTAGCATAATTAGGCAGTTTATGACGTTGATGACTTTGATGAACGAATATATCGTTATCATTTCATAGATTGGAAAAATAATCTTATTTAGACTCTAGACCCAAGTTGGGCTCCATCTTTGGCTGGCTATCTGTCTAGCTACGTTAATCATGTTAAAGATAGGAAGAGTTATCCAAGAAAGACAGGGTTAAACGCTTTTACAAAAACTGAATTAGCACTTAAGTATGCGCATCGCCTGGTTAAACATAGGAAAATTTGGTGATTGTATAATGATAGCAGCTGATGTTCGCTACTAAAGTTCTTTTACTAACGGGTAAGCAAGCAGATAAAGCCTAGCTTGCTAGCTAAAACCTTGCTTCAAACTGTTTGTAAATTGCAATAACGCGTCACGGTCGCGAAGGAAAGAAGTCACGTGGCTTCGTGGTTTAGTGGTATAATTCTCGCTTAGGGTAATACCCAAAGCACCGCTTGCGAGAGGTCCCGGGTTCGATCCCCGGCGAAGCCCGGTTTTCCTTTTTGCATTATCTGCAATATGCTAGGTTCGAAGTCACGTGCTAACTAGGGCGGTTATTCACTTCAGCGTCGTTAGGGAAGGTGCGTCTAGGAGATAATGATGTGTCTGTCACATGACAGTTAGAATCCGGCGTAGAAGATCCCAGCGTATGGCTCATGGCAAAAGATCTGCATCCTAAGAATCCTGGGAACCGTTCATTACAAATAGCAGGATAACAGTGCCAGAATCATCTTCATGAGCTAGTTTCTGACCTTCATATCCCCCCCCGGCAAGGGGCGAGTGGGTCGAGCGATTGCGTCGTCGCCGATGTGGTCAAAGTCGGTCATGTCAACCGAAAAAATGAAGAGGGGATCACGTTCTAGTGGTCAGGGGAGATATTCTGAGAAGGTTGTTCGTTTCCATCCCCTGAGCTGCAACGCAAAGTCTGTGCAAATTATTACATTATAGTGTGTTGCTAAATTTTTTCTGACAGCAAGCAATGCTCAATGGCGAGGGGCCTCCTACTCCTACTCCCTTAGGAGCCCCAAAAACAAGCTTACGGGGCGAATCACCTGCAATGTCTACACGTAATCAAGAAGCTCTTGAAGGGGAGTCGATCAGGTACTCCGCTCTTGATGGCGGGGGTACTTTAAATGTACTGGAAGGTGATGAGGTAGGATACGGATTTACAAGGTTTGTGGATCATCGCTGGGAGGACAATTCGATTGCCATTCAGGTCGAGTGGGAAGATGGTAGTTTTACTTGGGAACCCGAAGCCAGTCTGTTCGAAGACGCCTCAGAGGCTGTGCTGGAGTACTGGAAGAGCCACGGCGGACGTCCTGCAAATCCTGATGACCCAGATTTATTTGAAATTCACGCAATTCGCAAGCACGACAAAGACCGCAAAAAATTGTTCGTCGAGTGGGTAGGCTATGACCCGCAGGAAGCATCGTGGGTGCCGCGGGCGGTAGTCGAAGAGACTGCACCAGGGTTGGTGGCTCAATACTGGGAGTCAGTTAAAGCCTCACGAGTAAAACGGCGGCGGAGGCGCCGATGACACGCGAGTCATTGTGAAAGTTACTTACAATCTTCTTTCATGTGCAGACTGTACTTTTATCAATCTGGACCAGGTACGGTGCGGCATATCTGTACGCTGCTGATACTACGCTGTACGGTACGGTACAGCACATCTTATTGACCGAGTCACTTACTGTACAATATTTTTATTCATTGGATTTTGATTTTGGGGAGCACGACATGAAGCCACTGCAGGCCAGGGGTTTCAACGACGTATTTGTTCGACCGGCAACGAAAGAAGCGGCGGTATATGGCTGTATCTGTGTGAAGGAGTGCATAACGAGATGATGGTTTCCATCAATATGAATCTAGAGTGGCTCAAAGTTTGTTCCCGGCCTTCCTATTTGGTATGAAATAATGCAGTGGAACGATGCAGTGGCATCGTCTGCGGCCTTTTCGAGTAAGCACAGGGTGGAATCAATCCAATTGGGCAGACCAGACGTTTATTTCTCCGTGCTTATTATTCGTTAGATCATCAATGCAGTATGCTTACGCTGTCATTTACCAACAAAAATTCGTCTCAGCCAAGAAAGAGCTGCCCGTACTCACTGCCGTGATGTCGGCTGGTCTCAACCGTGAGTGGTGCCTCATATGCAAATCCATCTGCCGACGTGCCCTCGAACTGAGGCCAGGGCATGCTCCGCCACTTCCCTTGAATGGCCCTTGAGCTTTTCAAAAATGCCTCACGTACTTGATCCAGTTTGGGGGCTGAAATCTTCCCGTTGCGCTTGAGGAACTTCCCGTCAACCATGACGTCCAAGACGTCTCCTACGTTTGCGTGGAGGATGACGGCCGCGACGGGATCTGCCCAGCCTTGCATCGACCAACTGCCCTTGGCATCCCAGACGACAAGGTCGGCTTTCGCCCCGGCCTCAATCACCCCCAGGTCCCGTCTCCGTAACGCAAGACCGCCCTTCCTGGTGGCAAGCATGAAGGCCTGGTACACACTCATTGGATTCCGGGTCGGCAGCCTCCAGGCATTCAAGACGCGGGCGTTAAGCCTATACCGCGTGGACTGAAGCCAGATGCGCGCTTGAGTCATAATATCGCTCGAGAAAGTGAAGTGCGTATCTACTCCGAGCGCAGCCTGGTCCTGGATCGCGTACGAGTGCGGATGGGTATGGCCGTAGTGCATCTCGGATTCTGGGGTGACGGAGAGGTATTGCTGCGTCGAGCGGAGGAGTTGCGCGCTCTGGGCCGTCATGAAGCTGCCGTGGGAGAAGATGACGGGAATGGACGTGTTCAGCATGTCGAAACGGGCCACGTCCTCGGGCAAGTTGGTGATGCCCCACGGCCCGGCGAGGCAGTGGGTTGTCAGCACTGACACGTTGTACCGGCGAGCCAGGCCTGCGATCTGTCGAGCTTCTTTCGGGTCGGCACTGGCACCCCATGAGTCATATGCTATACCGAGCTGTACGGGTGTCCCGTTTAGTCGTCCGCTCTCTGCGATTTCCCGGAAATTCGGTACCTGGTCCTGGACCGTGTAGTTAAGGCTGGGGATGTTGTGAAAGGCGTAGGACCAGAACACGCGTGCGCCGCTCTCGATAGACGCATTCAGTCCTGCGTACGCCGTCTCATTCGACCAGGTGTGATGGGCATGGTCGAGCAGCGTCGTCACGCCCCCGTTGACAGCCTCGTAAAGACCGGCCAGCTGGCCCAGGTAAACATCCTCGGCCGAGTAACTCGACGCGGCAGCAAATTCTCCATAACGCGAAAAGTATTCGAGAAGCGTCGTGTTGGAGCCGATGGTTTTCAGGGCAGTCTGCCATCCGTGCCGGTGGGTGTCGACGAAGCCGGGCGTCAGGATCTGGCCGGTGATGTCGACTCGCGTGGTGTTGCCAGGAATGCTAAGAGGCTCATTAACCGCGGCTGTCCCTACGGCAACAATGCGGTCATTGGTCACGAGGACGGTGCCATTGCGGATCACGTAAATTGACTCCCTGGTGCTATTGAAGGCGATGATCGTGCCACCGGTGAAGAGCGTTGATGAGCCATCGGCCAACACCGCGGCGGCGAGTAGCGTCAGAGGTCTCGTCAGGGCATACATTTGAGGGAAGGCTCCTTCTAGGCTGTGGCAGAGAGGCAGAGGCAGTCATTGAGGAGGCAAACCGTTTGGGCAACCCTTTTCTCTTGAAATCCTCCCTGCCCATCATGGCTCATCGGCTTGACTGCCAAACCCGGCATGAGCTGCATGGCTGCCTGTTCGCGAGCCACTCAATAGGTGAGCTTGGTTGCGCCGACGGAGGCAGGTTTGGAAACTTCTGATTGGGCAAACAAACATGCTGGCCGTGCCGTAGCATCAGGAAAGGAACGAAAACGACCTGGCGTGTCATCCGTCCTCTGCCAACTGTCTACCCCCGTCAACCGTCGGGGGTTGGTGGCGGCGAGCTAGCAACAAGATGAACGGCTTGGCTAGCGACTACTGCGGTTTCCACAAGTTCCCTGTACCGCTTGCTTTTGCCTACGTTTTGCGCAAGTGCAGCCAATCGCATATACATACTCGTATCGGTGGATTGTAACTAACTGTGCTGCGGCTCACCCCACGCACGGCTAATAGTCTGTCTACTTGGACGGAAAAGGGGCTGTTACGCTCGGAGAGGCTGGTCCCACCACACTCGGTCATGCCCGGTTGCTAATGCTTGCATACATGTATCCATTACCGATGCAGAATCGTGTCTGAGCCGGCGCCGCTTCGGAGCCCTCTCCGAATCAGTGACCAACTGAAACCACCGCGAAAATCCCTCCACGGCAATCTTTGGTTTCCCAACGGTCAGATTTCCCAGCTTTGCAATAGATTTCGTATTCCATCTCATTATTGCATATTACTACAACCTTTGAGCTTGAATCTCCGGCATGAAATTCAATGGCGTCCGGGAGGCCTAAAATAGCTGTATTTCGATTGCAGAACCACATATCGTCAAGACGTTCATGCGGACGTTCATGCGGAAGTGAACGCTCGCAAGTTATTAAGGGGAGGTTTTTCTCTGAAGCGAGACCCAGCTCGTATAGAGCAATTGTCGTAGCTATAGGGGACTTGGTGTAGGGCGAAGGCAGTAGCGGCCAGAACTGTTAAAGCCGAGTATCTGCATCTTGCACGTCTAGCAGCTTCGTAAATGATAGACAAGGGAATAGCTTCTAAGTTAGTTATCTGACTCAGTATATCTAAAGTAGATAGTGAAACTCTTTACCGTAGTCTATGTCTATAAGTAGTACTAGCGATTTATGAATCAACGCAGAAAGCAAGCACTCTATAACTGCTACTAAGTAACTTAAAAGGCCTCTTGTATACTACGGAGGAAACTCCTGTCTCTTTATACTACGAAGGAAAACCTTATCTATGTACTGTACTGCGTTTAGTCGTTCCACGCTCTGCTGCGGCCATTGCCGTTATTATGCCTGCAGCGGAAGGCCACACCGATTTAGCCGCTAATAGCATAGGTAATGCGTTTCAATTTTATCTATAGTATTTAAACCTTTTAGTAGTTTGCAACTGCAAGGGATCTTTTTCATGCAGAAAGACTACTCAATTTTATACAGTATAACCCCTGAATAATTTTACAAAATCTATAAGCCCTACTTTTCTCCACTAGTTAGGTTGCTCTTTAATAGCTAGCTTAGTGTCTGCGCAGGCGAAACCCCTGCAATTACGTAGGGATCCACTGGCCAGAATTAGTATTAGTGTTGGGTCACATGACCACGGGACAGGACTTACCCCACGTCACCACTGATTGCTTCCTCTTCTTCTTTCTGTCTTCTTCATCTTGCTTCTTGACCTCTTTGCTAGCTATTGCTGTACGCTATACAGAGAGACTATACAAGATTATTACCGTTTCTATCATCTTTGGATTCATCGCTGTGCATGTCCTATGACAATTAGTACGGTAGGTAGCTTTAATTAGTAACAAATAAGAAACAGGCAGAGGAGCGCTTACTATAGTCTTGTTCTATAAGCAATTCAAACAAATTATAAACAATATAGAGAGCTAGTTCTCTTACAACTTTTACCGCTAATTTAGAAAGTCTCCTTTATAATAAGGAGAGGAGTCTTGCATATGCACTTTGCTGTGCTGCTATCCTTCGCTTCGGTTTCGCTATGATTTAAGGACAGAAGCACTGCATAGCTTGTCCTGCAGTTTCATACTAAGTAATGCAGGTAATAGCAGTGATTTCTAGGCAGTAAATATTTATATGCTAGCGGATTTTGCCACAATGATCTTTTCGCACTTATGCTGTATTAGCTATCCTATTTGAATCAAAAACAAGGATAGAGGAGCTGGAGGAGGAGAACGCTGCTTTATGGACTTTCACAAGCGTCGCATAATCACAGCCAAATCTTCTCTATCTATTCAGCCTAATAGTACGTGAATTCAGGAACTCTGGATGATACTACATCTGTTGATCCAGTAGAGTCGGATTGAGTTATGGTCTAGCTCTGCATATAAACGACCGCTGCACTAAAATGCATAGAGGACTCTTCTGGCTTAAGCGGTGGTTTAAATAAGTTTTTTGGGTATCTTAGCCATGAAACGTACGAGTTAAGCAGCACTGTAGCGTTCAGAATTGATAAGGCGAGGATCTTTGTCTCATACGCCTGCCTAGCTAGGCAGATTAACGAGATAATAAGCAAGTTGTAGCGTTTGAGGTAGTTACCTTGCTGGAAGATCTGTTATGCTGCCTTGCAGAAACGTGAAGGTATGCATCATATGTTTACAGAAGAGCGTTTACCTTGGTCTATGCTGTAGACTGTATCTAGAAGCAAATCTAACGCTTCATATATCAAGCAAAATCATAGTAAATAGCTAGAGCGCTATATCCCTATTGTCATGGGACATGCACAGCGATGAATCCAATGATGATAAAAACAGTAATGATCTCGTGTATTCTCTCTGTATAGCGTACAGCGATAGCTAGCAAAGAGGTCAAGAAGCAAGATGAAGAAGAAGAAGAAGAGGAAGCAGTCAGTGACCCTAGACTAGGTGACGTGGGGCGTAGGTCTTGGGGTCATGTGACTGTGACCCAACACCTATACTACGTGAACGTGCGCCCCCCTTCGGCGCGGGGACGGCTACCCTAGTCAGCTAGTATGGCAATTGTGTGTTATTGTAAGATGCAACATTGAAATCCTTTCAATATTGGTAGATCGTTTGGTCGATTGGCTTGGGAGTCGCACCTTGCGCTTCTAAAGTTCACTGCTATTTACGCTAGAAAACCCCCACTATATCAGTAATGGCCATTCTATATGCGCTCCTCTCTCTTACAGCTTGTCTAGTTTTACTAAAGTTCTAGAGCAGTTGTCAATTGAAGACTCTACTTAGCCAGCAATTAAAAAGCAGCTCGTAAGTAATTAGAGTAACTCTTAGGATACTAGATAGCTTAATAAAAATCCATCTTAGTTAATATAAACAAGGTTTACGATCGCGAGATCTTCAGCATAAACTGCCTATAAAGTCCATCCAAGTAGCCGCGGAGTATTCGTGCTAGTCCTTCTGAGCATTACAGGACTTCTTCCTTAGGCTTTATGGTTGGGAATGCAGGCATTACGGAGTATCGGAGCTGTGCTCTAAATGTAAAACATGCACGCGGAATATGTTCATGAGCCTTACAATACACTACGTCGACTCAAGAACTGCCCCCCTACTTAGCACTTGTTGCTTGCACCCTCAAGCGTCGCGATGATCCACGATCAGGCGCCCACAACAATGGTTGCGACGGCTTCGACCGAAGCCCTGTACCAGTAGGAATGATCAAGTTGGAGCATTAAGATTAGACTGGCACTACTTAGCTAGCTTCAACTTGTTTAACAGATTTAGATTGTAAAACGATAACTAAGTACTTAGCACTGCTTAATTCTGTACATTGAAGATAAATTATAACAATTAATTTGTAATGAGCAGCAAAATACAAACGATTCCCCGGACAAAAATAGTAGCGGGCGAAAATTCCCTGACAGCTACATGAGTTCAACCAGGTAGATATTTGTTTGGGGGGGGGGGATTCACAACCTTGAATGCCAGATCTGGAATTGAACTGAGCTTTTTAAAAAGAATCTTACGTCTTTTCCCGGGCATAATACTTTAAATAATGAATTTGCAGTACGTCTGTATAAGTTTTATAAGGACTTGCGCAGCGCTCCTATTACAAGAGAATATACCCGCGTACTCGGCGTAGTACCTTAAGTGCAGGGGTGCTGCACCAACTATGCAACTATGTAACTATTAGGTTTGACTACGAAGCACTTCTGACTATTGGCCACTAGGTAGGCAAAGACAGCAGCGACCAGAATCGATCAGGCGGAAGGGATCTGCGTCTTGCGTCTAACTGTGAAGCGGTGAAGTACAGCGAGATCCACCTACTGCAGTTTGTACTTTGGGAGCAATTCTAATGCACGATTAATTTACACAGAAAGACCGCCATTACCACTAGTGAGGGGATGGAGTTAGGAAGCATGTAACATTGATTGAATCGCTTGACAATCACTACACATGTTCCGCAGTACCTACATGTACCCACGTGATCCCTATATTGATTGCCCTACCTTGTGTTGACTCTATTTCGGCCTGCCCGCTTTCGCTGTAGTCCCCGAGGCTGTTACATCTGAACAGACTTTATGTTACAGCTGCGACGTTGGCGCTCGTACGCAAAAGCTGGTCGCGCTTGGTCCCCGCGATTTGATCGATTGGCCCCTTATAATAGTTGGTACCGTTACGATTGATTGCTCAGCATGCGATCAATAGCCTACTCTTCTGCCAGGGCGTAACGGGGTAACGGTCCGTAACACTTTAGCTGGCATTTGTGCCTTAGGATCCTCAGCATAATGACGGTAAAGTCTATTAGATTACAGTGCAACATTTGAGCCGGGTATTTCCGAGCATTTATAACTTCCCTGGACGGACCCATCTAGGCAAAGACAAAAAGCTACACAAGCGAAGCGTAGGGAAAAGCTCACTTAAGCCTGGTCCTAAAATGTTAAATTACGAATGCAGCGCCTGCGCACGCACACACATACACTTAAGGATGAAGCAAGCTCTAGTTCGGTACAGCAACGTGCTAATTTGATCCTACCTAGCTATGTGTGTAACACGTAACATTGCCCTTCAGCTCTATAGCCAGAGATGCAGGTGGCAGCGGTCCCTAAGCTATCATAATATGTACTATGCTAAGCGTTGTTATATTGCTTTCAAAACTGAGCTGTTAGGTAGATCAAAGGAACAGAGCAAGCACTAATGCATACGGAGCTGTGTTGTATAATAATTTATTGAAGTTGTGCATGGGAGCGAAAGGATTGACATGAGGTTGGTTGTCATGGGACATGCACAACGATGAAATCAAGTAAGATGAAAGCAATGGTGATCTTGAATAGTCTTCTCTGTAGCGTACAGCAAAACAAAGAGAGAAAAGAAAAGAAGGACCCGATGACTCATGGAGTAGTGTTCATTCCACCCTCATAAACCGTGAGTTTGCTCTTGTCGCATCGTGTTATGTCTATGTCCGAGACACCATTATAATCACAATGGTATGCCAGAGTTCCGACTGGGAAGCAAAAGATTTTAAGGTCCGCTTTTGTTTTACCGTTGCCCTTAAGCTTAAGAGTATTCCCATAAATCGTAGCTCTTGCTCCAGATGAGCAAGTATAGACATTGTTCTCGGCATTGAATTTGCAGGGATCTCCCAATTCAGAGTGATCACCAAAAATGTAACTAGTGCATTTTCGCGGGTCGGCAAAGGCTGTAGCGGCCAGAACTGATAAGGCGAGAAGGAGCTGCATCTTGCGCGTCTAGCTATGCAGCTTCGTAAATAGTCAAAGACTAGCCTTTGGTTATTAAAACTTGTGTCTGGAAGCAAGTAGAGGAATACTTACTGTAGCCTGTATAAAAAAGCAACTCTTGGGCTTTGTAAATTAACGTAGAGAGTTGGTTCGGAGACACTCTGAGCTACTTCAACTGACTTGAAGGCCCCTTTTTATACTAGAGGAAATCCCTGTGTGCTGTGCTCCAGCCTATACCGCCTGCTCACTAACGCGAACCCTTTTGGTATAGTGCTGGAGGTGCTGTTTCAGGAGAAGCTGTTTCGTCTACATAAGGTCGATTTATCGAGCACCTACCTCAGCGTAAATGGCACCCATCGGTGTAGCCGGAAGCTGTAGGCTCCTGATATCGGGCTCTGTATGTAAATTATGTATAATCAGGGAAAGCGGACTGCTAATTGCTGGCTGCTAGTAGTTGCTAACTTTCTATAGGTCGCCAGTAACAGCTGTCTTAGCGTCTTGGCCACGTCAGCCACGCCGATCGGTGCCATTTACGCTGAGGTGGGTACTCGATAGATCGGCCCTGATTAAATTAGTAGTGTAACATTTGAGCCGGTGTTCCCGAGTCGGTTCATCCGAGACATTTACAGACTTCCATTTTAGCTCGATAGTTAGAGATGCTTGTAGCAGCAGTCCTGGACCACAACAATCTATATGCTACTAAGGCTCTGATCCATGAATCATGACTATGCTTATGTCTCGTATTTATGAAGCAGTTTGTTTCCGTGCAGGAGCCCGCAAAAAATTAAAAATAAAAATAAAAAATGCAAGGTGCTGACCTACACGGGACGTACCCGGTGATATTGCAGGCGGATTCGTAGTTGTAGTGTATGGATGGATACATACACCATAGGGTTGGTGTTGGGTCACATGACCCACGCCCCACGTCACCTAGTCTATGGGTCATCGACTTCTTCTTCTTCTTCTTCTTCTTTATCTTGCTTCTTGACCTCTTTGCTAGCTATCGCTGTACGCTATACAGAGAGAATATACGAGATCATCACCGTTTCTATTATCGTTGGATTCATCGCTGTGCATGTCCCATGACAGTTGGATTCGACTAGCACAGAACTAACGTGTAGAAGGGTAAAGTTATAGTATACTACTTACAGATATAGCAGTCTTTAACAGATAGTATAAGATGTATGTATTAGTGTAAACTTGTTAAATCTAACGGCTTGGTACCCGGATCCGGCTATATATTCCTGGTCAGGGTACGTGACCTGACCAGCGCCGGATCCGCGACTTTTGCCCGCAACATACAGGGCACGTGACGTAGGGAAGGCCTATACAATTGTAAGGTGCAGTGTTTGCATAGAATGCAAGCATCAGCGGGTCTTTTTGGTCTATTAGGGTAGCGTGCACACCTTCGCGCTGCTTACAAAAACCCCTATTTTTTCTCCTATCTAGGGCTAAAGTAAAAGCTAAGCTAGCTATAAAACTATTTTTTTACACCTGCTTCTAATTAGAGACCTATTAAGTCTCTCTAGAAAAAAAAAAAAAAGCGAAAACTAACTCAAACTCAGTATCTAAGCCTTATGTAAGCATTTACCCCGACTTAATCAATTTGTAAGTAGGGGCTGTTATAGCAGTCCAGGCTATCCTATAACTTTATATGCGAAAAACGGTCCTGAAAATAGCTAACGTATCTCTCAATGTTATCAATGATGAATTTTTCTCCTCAAATTAGTGCTAAGCACTGCATAAGGTAGCTATAATCAACACTATATACTTAGTTTATACACTAACTAAAGAACTATAATATACTATAAATAAACTATACAAGAACTATAATAAAGTAGATAGAATCTAGGTCTAGGATTGCAGAGGTAGGTTAACTTGTTGCTGCCCCTGCAGTGTACGTAATTAGCTAACGCTAAAAAAAACTTAAATATGCGGCTAAAAACTTAAATGCACGCACGCGGTACATATAAGGAGCCCTCGTCGCCTTCCCTTGTTCCTTCCTTTTCTTATCTGTACATCTCTCTCGCAAATTTTGCTAACATCAAGTCTTCTGTATGTCTGCCCTTCTGCTTAACATCCTGAGGCGCTTGCTGACACAGACTACAGCACACAAGCAAAAACCTCACAAACACCCAATAACTACATACCTAACAACTAGCAAAGCAGCGTTAACTCGCTGAATACATTAACTCTAAGAGTACACAAGTAGGTTGCTAATTGTAACACTTAAAGACTAATACTAACAAATATAGTGCCTAAGATAGCATATACATCTAAGAAAGAAATTAGCACTATCCTTATAGCAAGAGAGGATAGTCTAAAATTACATAATAAATTAAAAATTAAAGAATACACTAATATTTAAAAGAAGATAGAAAAGGCAGAAAAGAACTCTACGCCTAAAAAGAAGACAAAGGAATTTATGTAACTATAATAGTTTAACCTTTTCCCGGAGGTCCCTTAATATTATATATATACTATAATTATACAGGCTGAGCTTGTATTGTTTCGTGAGTTAGAGACTAGACGTTAGGGTTAGGTTTGGATTATTACAGCTGTGGAAACAAAATCAACGTTATCCTTGCAGCCGTAACTCTCAAATACCGTACCATTGTGAGCGTTACACGAGACTATCTGAACATTCCCGTTGCAGCTAAGTACAGCCTTTACAAGTTTAGAATGAGTAACAATTGCAAATTTGTCGTCGTTGATCTGAATCAGCTTTGAGCCACCGCTACAAGAGTATATCCTGTGCAGGCCTCTGTCGCATGGCTTACCCGCTCTATACTTATTTGTAGCTTGGAAGACGTAGCAAAGCGAGTCATCGGTGTCACTGGCAAAGACTGTAGCGGCGAGGATTGAAAAAACGAAATAGATCTGCATCTTGCGCGTCAAGCAGTTCCAAAGAATAGGTAAGACTGGTTTTTAAGTCAGTTATAAAGCTTTGTATATGTCTTTTATCATAGTAAGAACACTTACTGCAGTCGGTGTTTGAGAGCAATTACAAAGCTTTAAAAACAAAGTGAAGAGCTAGTGGTATTCTATACTACTCTGTACCGCTGCTGTCTATTTATCTGTTTCTGGAAAGCTCCTTTTTATATCTGATATCCTGACAGTGCTTCCGAGCATTGCATGACTTCGCCTGCAGCATACAAGTCCACTAAAAGATAAAACAAGCATACGCAATAGGCTAATAAACCATAGCCCTTGCACCCTATATCTTCTGACAACGATCTAATAGTCCTACATCTTGCGTTAACTAGTCCGGCTAAAAGCAGAAACTGCCCCCCCCTATCCCGCTTATTTACATAATAGAATACATCCTCTTGTTCAAGGCGCAGCAGATCCCAATTCTATAGCTGTTAGTGCCGCTAATATATTTCTCTTTACGTTGCAGAACCACAATTTTTTTTCGCGGGCAAGGCTAGGGCGGCCAGTATTATTAAGGCGAGGATGTACATCTTTTCTGGCTAGGTAGCTTAACGCGGTAATAGAAAAAAGTGCTAGCTTTCGATTTCCTTGTAAAAGGATCCGTCATGCTACCCTTAGGATCAAAAACGCACGGTATGTAGAGGAACGCTTATAATACAACACTTAAATAATTTTATAAATCTACAAGCCCTACTTTTCTCTACTAGTAAAGTTGCTCTTTAATAGCAGGATAAGTATATCTATACTAGATTAGTAACTACTATTAAAGACATATAGAGAGAGATAAGTAAAATACCTTCTTATCCTAGTACTTCCGAGCATTCAGAACTTCGCCTTCAGCATTATAGTTAGATGCAGGTAGCAGCAGTCATGAGTTATAATAGTGTATATGCTGCTAGGCGTTGTTATATCGCTTTTGCACTTGAGCTGCATTTATTTCGCCTCTCTAAACTTAGGTGAACTCGTAACTAATTACCTTGTTTTCTAGGTAATGCAACAAATTGGACGTTGTTATCCGCGCAAGCTGGATTTTGAATAGTTCCGTCGTACGTAGCCTTGCATAAAACTGTTACCGTTTCATTTTTACATTGTATCAAAACAGTTAAATCTTCATTACCAGCCAAAATGTAAAATTCGCTAGGGTCGTGTCCTTGAAGAACTGCCCCAGAAAGTCCACAACTGTAATGACCCGGACCCATTACGCCAATCCGGCAATTTTCGCCTTCCTCGTAGTGGTTCTCGATTAGGCCGCAATTCGAATCATCGTCTTGGGCGAAGACTGTAGCAGCCAGAATTGACAAGGCGAGAGGGGCCCGCATCTTACACGTCTAGCTGGGCAGCTTCGTAGATAGACAAGGATTAGATTTTAGTTTATAGAGCTTTTGTATCTTTATGCAGGTAAAGACACACTTACTATGCTATAGTCTATGTCTAAGATCAGATGTAATGCTTGATGTATTCGAATAAAAATACCATAGATAGCTATGACTTCGTATGTGTACTGCTTAGTAGTGGGAGTGTTGCACAATGCGGGCTCCGTTTTGAGGGACGAATAACAGCATGAATCAATTGAAATGGATTGACTATGGTTCAAACTAATAAAAGGAAGTAAGGGGTATTCCCTCTAATATCTCAATGGGTTTTTTTTTCTCCACCAATTAGTGTCAAGCACTGTATGAACACTGCATGAGGTAAAACTATGTTAAACACCGTGTGTCTAGTCCATACACCGCAATTTACACGATTGACTTACGCCGAAACTCAAATGCGCGCCCCGCAGCAGTTCTAGACTGTATTAATATATATAGTACTAAGCGTAATTATATTGTTTTCGAACGTACGATTTTGGTCCACGAAAGGTGCCAAGTGTCAAATATGGCCGGGAACGTCATTAGCTATATCGCTGCGTCCGGCTATCATATTAGTGCTGGGTGGTATTACGGAGATCGTCATCCAGCATATTCGGCCCTGATTTAGCGAATTCCCCCTCCAAATAACTGGGGCTAGCTTGGGTAAACTCATCATAAAATAGGCGCTAAGCTTAACTAGTTGATGACTTGCAGCATAAACTGCACAAGTGCCACTGCCAGTGCCAGTGTCAGTGTCTCTGTCTCTGTCTCTGTCTCAAAGTGAGTATTAGACTGAATAATCTGGCCACCAATGCGCTGCCACTACTACTGACTTCAGATCTGACCCGTGGTAGACTTAAACCCCCTCCTGGAAGAATATCTGTAAAATCATCCAAGGGCTGTGTTATGTACATTGATAAGAGACCAAAGGATAAACAGCAGTATTTTGCCTTGGGAACACTACTCCGTAGTGTCTCAATTTTTACACTTGCGCTCGGTTGTGGGCCTAGAGCTGAACGCAGACGACCTGACGTCCAGAGAGAGAGATAGCAGGGCTACTTAGCTCTCACTCCGCGCATTATCCACAAGGGGCCTTGCAAACAAAGCTCTGGAAGAGTAGGAGCTGTTATTTGACAAGCCCTATGCGCGTGCGACTCATGCCATCGGCCAAATCGACTGGAAGGGGATGATGGGAAATGTGAACAGAGTCTGGGAGATTGTACGGCACGTACGCCAGGTAAGGCAATCGCGGCAAATTGTTTAGGCCAGGTGGGTGACACGTGTATGGTTAGGGGTTGGACCGGAAGCAGCATTAATTATCAAGGGCCATTGCAGCGATGGAGAATCATTATAGCGTATCGCTCATGAGAAACAAATGAGTGTGCATTATTTACGTTGTAGACGGCGACGGAGTTCCGCAGATGGCGAGTCAGGCGAATGGCAGTGGAGATTGCCTTCGATATACGACGGAGACCAAGTCATTCTACGCACAGAATCTCAACTACAATATGCTAGTTAATATAAACATGACTCGGTCGAATGGGGAGCGCGCTAAACTTGAAAAGTCCTATGCCATCAGAGAGAAATTCATTACGCCCGGTAGGTATCCCTCCAATAGACGTGCATAATCGAGCTGGAGAATTTCTGAACGCACAACAGCAACTAAACCTAAGCAGAAGAGTACCACTGTTTACTAACCTCTACGTAGAGCTACCTCCCTCACTTTTACACACCATCTCAGGTGGGTACATAGGTGGTTGAAGGGATTTTACGACTCCTAACTCAGAGATAAAGTCCTGCAACGCTGATAGTCTGGAGTTGTAAAGAAAGAATCTTCATACTGTTGTGTAGGTATTGCTTCCTAAGTACTAATGTTGAATATAGTTTGCTGTTGTTCTTGTTGTTGTTAGTAGCATTAATGAAGCTGTGTATGATGGAGGGATACCCAGAAAAGAGGCATCCTAAAAATCTTTGCGACAAAGACGTAGGAGGAAGCATCTTCTGCATGTTCCGCTTGAGGTGTGGTTGCTGTTGTGCGTTCGAAGCATACGTTGTTGTGCGTTGATTTGCTTACCACCATTCTTCAGTCTACTTATGTCAATACAATCCTCCCGTCGAGTCTACATCAGTAACAGCTGGAGCTGCTTGATGGTAGCTTCAATGTCATCGCGATCGGCCAGTCCGCTAACATGCTGTGAAGAGCCAAATACTATCGCCCGCGCAACTGAATAGATCGATGACGCCTAGGCTGTCCAACTCGTGGCATTTGAAGCCTCAAATCGCCAACCCTGTTCTGATAACTATGTTTATAGGGATAAGATTTGACAACAGGCCTTCGAAAGAGCTTGTTAAGGAGACAATATGTTATTCATTATATTAATCTCTCCGTCCAAATCTCCACGTCAAAATTGAGCAGACGCAGCCTTTACCACGCTAACAATACATTTCTTCTCGCAAAAACAATCACGCTTGCTCCGCTAGCCGCTGTTTGCAAGCCCTAAAATGATTGTCGAGCAGCAAAAATACGGTTCAACAGCGTGTAATATATATTCCATATCTATCTAAGCGTCGCAAATAGTAATATCGGTCTCTGGTCTGGGCTCTGGGTAGTCTACTTTACTAGGTCTCTTTAGTACTTAGGCATATCCTTGCGTGACGCCACTGATTATACAATACTCCTTGGTTCAGTGAAGCCCAAAACAGTAAAAGAAATCAATGCTTTCCACTGGCTAGACATTCCATACAACAGCAGAGTGCCCATCCTTACCTGACGTTTTTAAAGACTAGCCGCGAACAATTGGCGCTCAACTTCCTTCATGTTGAGGTCTGGCAGCAGTATTAATGCCCGCTGCGGCTTCTTTCTTTTATCCTCGCTCTTCTCTGGGAATAATCGGAAGGCATTAGCAACTGTTACATCTGCTCTGTATTCAAAGTTGTGTCTAGTTGTACATGATTTTACAAGTTGGGATACTTTCCTGTGTTCTAAACATGTCATTATGGGTCACGAATGCATCCCAATGAGAGTTTTTTCTGTTTCTGTATGGCATTATATATTATTACTTGCCTGTGATGTGGTCTTACGTATAAGGATGTGCACTGCCTCTATTATGGCCCCTGTGGTCAGTCTGGCGTTCGGTTGCACTGTTCGGTTTCAAGGCACCACCAATTTCGCCGTCACCCTAATCTTCATCTCCTTTTATAATTCGTTCTTTTGCTCTTATGCTAGAGAACATCCTTTTGATTTTCTCTGTCGCACCTTCTCCTCAATAATTCCTTCGAGTGTTCTGTGACCTGTCGTTCCTTCGGCACTTGATTGGGCCGTCGGGCAAACCTTCGAGTGCGAGAATTAAGTCTAGGGTGGCCTTCCAGTCTTATCTACATCCATGTTTACCTGAACGACGTCGTTTAGAGAATAGTTCTGTTTCAAGCTCAATTGTCTTTTCAGCATCTCCTTCCCTCGCCGGCATGATATTATCACCGCCCTTCATCTAGTCCTGCCGATCGAAATCTCCTACAACCGGCTCGTTAATCCTCACCTAGGTTTCTCCTTGGTTCATCAACCACCTTCCGCAGGAGACAACGCGTCTTTATGAGCTTGCTTCTACGCACATGCTTTGTAGCCAAGTTAACTATAGCTCATCTTCTAGAAGCTTTAGTCTGGCTGTTTTTAGGTACAATGACTCCATCGAACCTGATCGGCCTCTGTGCCCTTCTACATCCAAAATTTGCTTCTAATGAGCTATCTGCCGACATTCTTGTAGACCTATAGTATCATTTTGGCGTATTTCTGATGTTATTTAAATATAATAAGCACTTATATCTTGATAGTTCACGCCTAGAGCTATAGCCATCACCGCTACACCTCGCAGCTTCTTGTCGTTCATAAAACTATCGCGCACTTCTTCCCGCTTCTGCACTACCGGTTAAATAGTTTGTAACTTCCTACTTGTTGCGGGATAAATACAGTTTTTGCTCAACGACTTGTGGGCCCTTACGAAGGATATCCATGTTAGGATAGCTTCAGCGCACATATATGCTATGATTATTGGTTGTCACTGTCATACCATATGCATATCTGAGGCTTTTGACTTCAATAAGCTCTATGGTCACAGTTACAGGCAATTCTGCCACTAACTGAGCCTGGAAGTCTTTTCGCAAAGAAGCGCCTTTCTTTAAGTAATCTAGCCACATTGGTTGTCTTTTGTAGGTACCTAACAATTGATGCAACGTCTTTTAACTGCCTCCTAATAAGTTATCCGACCTTAACAACCTCTGTTTTGTCTTCCTTGCTAAGAACGTCGTTTAGCCTGGCTAAATCATTGCCTATATCGTCCAAGAGTACATATTGTTTTGCGTCGTTCACCGCCACTCAGCAGCTTTTGTATGAATTGAGCTCCTAGTACAAGATTTGCTTCTAGCACTCCTTTTATTGCTTGATGCTCTGATTCGCCTCAGGGAGACTAGAACAAGGTGTGCTTTTCTTGAGTTCTTGGGACTGGTAACAGCGTGGCACGGCTAGAATAGCGATGTTTGATGACCTTGAGCCTTACGAGCCGCTATTCACAGGCGGGGCGGTTATGGGAGACGGGACAGGTGATGGTGTGCTGGGTGGCATTGAGCAGCAGCGTCTACGGTCCTGTCAAGAAACTAATGAAAGCCCTTGAGCATCACATGAAAGCTTTGCATAACCAGTCAGTCTTCAAGAATCAGTCGTGAGACACACTGAAGAACAATCAGAGCACGAACAGGTGGGCTCGCTCACTATCCAGCTTCTCTGTGGGCCAAGGCAAGAATTCCTGGATATGTTCGCTCATATATACACCATGGCTCGCAGCCGCTTCTCGGCAACATAAACTGAAGAAGTCAACATTTTTTTTCTATCAGCTATGGAAATGGCGTCCTGCAGACGCGGGCCTTACAGCTGTGAGCAATTTCCATATTTACAAGGCTCCCCTGTGACAACTAGATGCTGCCCTGGGTTATGTCGATTTGCAGTAGTGCTTGACTGATTGAGTTCATATTGAATTGGTGGTGGGGTTGATGATACCCTGATACTAGCTTCGTATTTGTTATCATCATAAGACACAAGACTTATCGTCTGTTGATTCCTCAGTATCTCTAACCTTCTGCTTGTACGTCGATGTCAACGGCATTTTGAAGATTTCTTTCTGTGATCGAGATCACTAAGGACGAAGCAAGCCTGGGAATCGAGACCTCACTAGGGTAGCACGATACAAGGCCACTGCAAAATATTATGCCAAGACGACGGTCAGTCACACACATGACCAGCACGTGGTCTGATGGTCACATGTGAGGGCCGATAGCACGCAGCAATTTATTCGTGACTGACTGCACTTACATTCTCTAGAAGAATTTGCTGATCGGCGAAGTTCGCCACTCAGGTTCATCTAGGCTTGTCATATTTCAGTCTTCTGGAACTTTCACTTTCACTTCTTTTTCTACAGAGTAGAGTAGATGGAAATAGCACTCACAGACTGATCTGCGTATCGAATGGACTTGTGTCATGAACCGAGAGGACAGGTTGCATAGTATCGTTAGCCGATTTACATGGCGATCCGAGCCGGGCAAGTTGACATCGCGTTGCCGATATGTCACTTGATCAAAACATCAGGGGTATCGACGAGGTTCTATGTCAGCCCGGCGGTGATTACCCGCGGCAATCCTGTGACTATCACTTTCTTTCGCTGCTTCCAAGAGTACGGAAGGATCCAGAAAGTGGCGAAATTAGAGCCACAGAGGAAACGGTCATGGAAGTTGGGTCGGATAATAGTGCACAGATTCCCCAAGGACTGGGTCACCAAAATGACTAGGTTGCGAAAAGGCGTCTGTACTTGGACATGGTATGCTTCTGCCCTATGAGGCCAGCCACTGTGGTCACTTCGAGTGGCGGTTTGGCTGCCGAGGTTAGACATCTGGGCTTAGTATCAGGCTAAGTACATCGTTCGTGGATACCTGATGAGTCTAACGACATTGGACGTGGCGTGCGTGTGTGTCCGCGTAACCTAGTGGCAGATTAAAAGGTAGGGTTTCGTCATCAGTAACCTGCGCCACGCGTCCACTGCCTAGAGTTATTTTTTGTTTTTTTTTTTTTGTTTCTGTGAGGTTTTTTTTTTCTGGCAAATATAGTAACTTATTTCTTTTATTGTTGTTCCAGTTGTTGAAAATGTTCATTTGATACAACGCCCCGCGGGGCTTATTAGCTGGGAACTGGTGCACGGAGCGACTGTTATTCGCGCCCGACTTTATCCGGTCTGTCGTGGAAATGCTGTGACAAGCAAGGCATCTGCAAAAGCTCGGTTTCAGTGTGCGCCTGTACATGAACAAATCCTGGTATAAACACCAGCCCAGTCGAAAGCGCAACTCCAAGCAACGCCAGTCCAACATCGAACACAGTTTTGCCACCGTTGTTGCATATGCAGAGGGTGTAGTTGGCGTGTACCGGGCTATAGAGTAAAAAGCAACGGTGCGAAAAGTCGAGATTGCCTTGCTTGACATTACGATATACAATACAATACACTACTCGCAGGCCTCGTGGGCGAATGACGACATCTGGCCTCACTAACAACCGTTGAACGTAATGACAGTGGAAAGCCCCTTGCGTTCTATAGCAGTCGAATGATCAGCATGGCTTTATCCAATAAATGCCCGGACCGGGCAGGGCAGAGGCCGTGGGAAAGGTGACTTTGTTTTTTATTCCTGCGTTCCGGCCGAGGCCTTCGCCTGTTCCCACTTCCTAATCGGGTAAAAGTGGCGAGACTAGGTCCGTCTACTCTCAGGGCACAAACTCTTAAGCCCGCAAATGAAAAACGCGTTTTGCGCCTAGCGCAGCAAATAGGAACCGGCCAGTCCACGTCATGCGCCGACTCATTCATACGCAGCGTTTCACATGCTCCAGTGTCTGAGAGAACGAGACATGTGATGCCCTCATGAGTAGTTCCAGCTGTTGTACAAATAGCCTCAGGGTAATCAGATGTCTTTCGATCCGTTTCCTCTCACCGCACTATTATACTGTACTATGCACCTTTCGTTTTAGATTCGGAACAGTTGTCTTGTCTAAGCCGCAACTAACCAGCGCGATCCCATTCTCGAAGCCTTGAGTTCCTCGTACTACTCACTACCATATCAACACTATATGATAACTTCTGCCCCGCTTCAACACCACGTCTGTTGAGCTTCCAGGAAGAGAAAACAAACGGAAAAGAACAGAAATCACCAACGACGGGTGCGATGAGTACCGGCTCTACTCAACCTAATCCGAAGGACTCGATCAAGTCCACGTGGCGCGGCAAGCGTCGCTCCGAGTGGAATGTATTCCACTGGTTCTACGAGCTCTTCGCCCTCCACCCAATCGACATCAACAGAGATGTGCCGGTGCACCCAAAGTCGGATCGGGTGCCGTATCTGAATGCTTTTTACCAGCATCGCTTCATCCTTGTGCATGCGTTCATCCCCATCATCCTCCATCATCTATACGTCACGTACACCGGCCGTAACTTCACCGCTTGGCAGGCTGTTCTGTTCTACAGCGCGTTCTTCAAGCTGAATGCCATCCGAGAGCTGAACATCTTGCGCGATCTTGGCCACAAGACGGGCTTCCTCGATGGCGACGTCCACGAGCGTGACGGCGTTCCTGATGTCGGCGTTTTCAAAGTAGCCAAGGCCCTCATCGCGACTTCGACGTTTCGACCCATCTTTACAATCTTCCTCTCGTACAGCGTCTCTAAGCCACCATCTACAATGAACTTTTACCTGCTATTCCTAGAGACTGGTCTCTATGCAATTATCCTTGACTTCTGGTTCTATTGGTACCACAGGTTGATGCATGATGTCGCCGGACTGTGGAAATACCACCGCACCCACCATCTGACGAAGCACCCGAACCCTCTGTTGACCCTGTATGCCGATACTGAGCAGGAAATCTTCGATATTGCTGTGATCCCTCTCCTCACCTACTTTACTATGAAACTCATGGGTTTCCCTATGGGCTTCTATGAGTGGTGGGTGTGCCACCAGTACATCGTGTTCGCTGAACTCGCCGGCCACAGCGGTCTGCGAATCGTCGCTACGCCGCCAAACCCATTCAACTGGTTCTTGCGGCTTTTCGACGCCGAGCTCATCATCGAGGACCACGACTTGCACCACCGCAAGGGCTGGAAGAAGAGCGGCAACTACGGGAAGCAAACCAGGCTTTGGGACCGACTCTTTGGCACGTGCCGCGAGCGCATCGAGTGTAACGTGGACAACGTGGACTTTGACGACAAGATTAAGCTACCAATACTTTGATCATCATCATCGTCATCGTCATTCTTCTTCTAAACTTCATTTCTTCAGTATCGCTCCAAGTTATACGCTAAAACTTGGCAGCTGTTTTCTGCCCTGCGGCATGCGTCCCAAGCTTCACCAGAATCATCCGTGCGATCAACACCAAAGCCGGCACGTATGTAAGATTACCTTGTTGAGCCTCCCCTTTTTCCCGGGTGGGAGTATAGCTGAGCGAGCGAGTTCTGCGTCCAATGTCATATCTTGGCTTCGTCTATAGATGGAACAAGCAACAGGGTAAGGGTAGGTCGGGGAAGTCGCGGTGTGTCAATTACAGATCGACGTGGCGTTTGGGGGGATGGGATGTGACAGATTCGAATAAGTAAGTATCCATCGGCGGTCGTCCGTCATAATTCCCGACTCGATGGATCGAATTGTCAAAATGTCGAGTGACGAACTGGCGGGCGGGTAACGTAACTGGCAGTAACGATAGTGTCTAGGCTACAGATGATAATGACAAACAAAGTTGGAATGAAACAGTAATGCCCACCTCCCGTGTCCAATTTCCGTAATACAATACAACCCCATGAATGATACATTCGACTAGTGGGGCAATTTCCCCTAGTCATTCCGGACAACTCGACTCTTTATTGTCAAAGCGACAATACGGACGGTGACATGACCCCCACATGCAAATGTCTCGGCATCTTATATACATCTGTCGTGTCTGTCCGGGATGGCAGCAATAAATTGCAATAACACCTGCAGCCCCTGCATGATGTTGGGCTGGAACTTCGTAACTCGGCAGCATCGAGGTTGCCCGCTTCCATCGTCCCAACTAATTGGTTCTCGGCTCTTGACGCTTCCCGACTTGTGTGTTTTCTTACAACCAAACGTTCTAGGCGTAGCATCGCGCTGAAAACGCTTTATCCGGTTCACGATGTCGACAACAACGTGTCACCGGACCTCCACCTCTTCAGTCGCAATACCCCCTCTTGGGTGATCCCCAGTCCATCGCCTTGGGACACTACGCACGTCAGAAAGAAGTACTTCAATCCGTTAGTGATAGGACATAAACGTACCGCCTTGTCGGAAGCACACTTGATCGTCTTGACCTGGCCATGGTCTGCAATCACGCAGTTTCCGTGTCTGTCGTCGGGAACGCAATACTACGGCAATTAGCACTTAAATATATATATATATATATATATATATATAATTCCAATCGCTCATGTAGGTCCTTACGCCTCCGATCGGGGGAGCTCTCGAAATCTCTTCTGCCGGTGCGGCTGATGCTCCGGCGAAGAGGAGCGCCGAGATGACGCATACGGGGTGCATGTTCAGAACTTGTTCAGCACGCTAGTTCTTAAAAAGAAAAAAAAAAACTTATATAGTTCCAGGCACCTTGTTTTTGATTGGCCCAAAGAACCGAGGAATACGGAAATTAGATATATACTTTTCGAAGCAGCCATGGTCCACACAGAGCGTCGATAGTCGCAATGTCTCTGCTTTGGCTCTGCGGCTAGTTTCATATCTTCACCTAGGAACGGTTGCTGCTTTGAGAGGTATGTGGCCAGGTTCATTCTTCAGTCCAGCACAGCCTGCTCGATTTGAGAAACGGGGCGTCTACGACGAGGATGGAACATCTCCGAGACTTGGGGCCATTGACCTTGGGGATGACGAACTGGTGCATCTGGTGGCAATCAGAAAAGCGTGCATTTGCGTGCAAGCGTACGCCTCTGCGCTAATGGCAAGCCTTTTCTCATGGTTCAGTTTCGTTGTGTTATTCAGCGGGATGGAACGTAGATGGAACGTACAGAGTCTATAGTGCAAGCATAAACGGCTTCTTCAGGACTCAGGGTCATTTGAAGAGTTCTGCGTAAAGAGCTGCAACTTGAATGCTAACTTGAAATACTAAATCTGTTTCTATGCTTTACATTTTGAGCGCCCAAGAAAGAAAAAAAAAACCAAGGGAGGGAACAGCGCGTCAGTGACAATCTTGTCCTAACATAACGGAGTCAGACCGCATACAGACCGCAGCGCCCATAATCAGCATCGGATCATCGCAACCCAATATTCATTCAACATTGTTGCTTTGCCTCTGAGAGACTGTCGTCGGTTACCTGCCGCTCTAGCATTCGGGTATAATGTGCGCTGGAACCAATCGGCAACACCGTGATTCATCGCGTTTTCTCATTGAACCTCTATTTGGAGTCCGCGTTGCGGCTGACAGCCACTCGGTTTCTTGTGTAACCAGTTTCGCAAGCCCTGCGGCGGAGTTGGCATTCAAACGTGATCTACAGAGTGCACCGGCTCACATTATAGATGAGGGGACCATCACATTCAACAGGTTCACTTGAGGCATGGTCATGTTTTGCCTACACTTTGAATTCTGAATATTGAGCAGCAAAATATGCAGCACTGGCGGTCTCGTCTACTGATGATCCATAGTCCCTCGCGGCTCCGAATACCCTGCTTTCACAGGCAACTGCATCCTAATTTTGCCCGAAAAGTTTCCTTGTCCATTTTCTGCATCTCCAACAGTGCCTGTTTCGCCACTTCTGCCTTTGCGTCTCGTCCACTCGTACAAATCTGACTGGCCACTGCCTTTCCGTGGATCATCATCGCACAAACCACATTATTCTCCGTTAATGCAGAAGCTCCGGTCTCGGAACCACACGGAATCGTAGATACGCAAAGCCGCCAGCTGCGGCAGCAGAAGACATCCTGCATGAGTTTTGTCAAGACCGTAACAGAATGACCTGCAGCGAACGTATCGTAGAGCGAAGTGTCTCGGAAATATGGAACTACAAACGTGTTGAAGAAGTCCCGTACAACCTGGTAGTTGTACTTTGAGTCAACAAACATTGCTCCCACAAGAGCCTCCAAGACGTCAGAGAGTGCCTTTGGTCCTTCAGCTACACTCAACCAAAAGTCCGGCGTCGGCTTTCCATCACCGCTCTGCTGTGACGACATCAACTTGGCTTGCTTCAGTTGCTCGCAGAAGCTGGCATGCTTTCCAGGAATTGAGGAATTGGTCGTCAGTAAATGTCTATGGAGGTCCAGCTCGACGCAAAGGCAGGCGAAGAAATGGTTTGACACCATAGCCATCTTGTGCTCCGTCAGCCACTGAGGGTCGGCCTCGGGATGTTTCTTGAACAGATAGTCCGCGACTGGAAGATCAATCAGTGCGTCGCCCAAAAATTCTAATCGTTGATAGTGAGGTATTTCAGTCTCGTAGGTGTATGAAGGGTGTTTAAAGGCGCTCCTCAAAAGTTTAGGAGATTCGAATTTGTACCCAATGCTCTTGTAAACCTTTTCGGTTATGAATCTCTCCGTAGCATTTGCAGCTGCACTCTGCCACTTCGGAATGCTATATTCATCGTAATAGTCGCTAAACTTTGTCATTGCGTGATTCTTACTTCTGACCATTTTAGTCACTGCCTTGACAGCAAGGTCCATCATGCCTTCAGGTTCTGACATATATGCAGCGCCAATGAGAGCTTCGCAGACGTCGGCGATCGACTTGTCAGCAAGATTATGAACGATCTGTGTCTTCAGCGCTTTCCCCTTCTTCAGCTCCAGGTCTGGGTACCATGTGCGTCGATCAAAGCCTTTGGAGCGAATGAACTCTTGCAGTTTACGATGGACGGCGTGATTGAAGAGATTTTGGTTACAGACGAGGAGCATACGCTCCACATGAGAATCGAACTCGTTAGCGTCCGGCATTCGCGTGAATAGAGAAATTGTCGTTGCCATTTTGAGGAACACGTCACCTAGGAATTCTAGTCGCTCGTAATCGTTCCCCATGCCGGGTTGGAAGTCAATCTGCTGTTGACCATATCCTTCAGCATTCGAGCTGTTTTTTGTGAGAGCTTCCAAAGCCAAGGCTGGGTCTATATCGAGATCCAACAGACGGCAAGCGTCTACGGAAATCAAGACGGATTCGATTCGGTACATGACAACCGGAAGTGTGAGTACTGTCCCGATAATATCCACGGGAAGCTACTCTGATATTAATTATCCACTCAGACATGCTATCGTATGTCACTTACCGAAGAAATCAGCAAGGGCTCTAGTATAATAAAACAGTTCCCACCTCTTTTCTCGTTGTCATTGTCCCGTTGACTGAGAAAGTCGCGCCGCAAAGGCAATAGCTCGGCTTCAAACACAGGTTGTTCCGGATTCCATTTCATTCGTTGTCTAGCCTGAAAGCTCAAGCTATTGCTGTACTCGGCGATATTCTGCTCCACACGTAAATAACTGCGACTCTTCGGAAGAGGCACCCATGCAGGTACAGGATCGAACGGCCGAAGGCTTTCGTTAATCTTATGGGTGATAAACTTGCGAGAGCCATCCCAAGGGTCCACAATCAGTCTATGCTGAAGTTTGTCGACTGTGCTTTCAGTCATGTCAACATGGGTTTGTGCCGCATCGATAGCCCCCAGAAGTGACCAATCGATGACACTCAAAGCCTTCGTGCTACTTCCTCCAAGGTCGAGCTTTGGCACGCATGGAGCTATGAGATACGGCAGTCTATCTTCCGTGGGCGCATATTCTTTGCTGAAAACATCTTTGAAGACAGTTAGAGTGAATTTTCTCAGGAGCTCCCTCTCTTGGTCTGTTGGTGTGATGGCATCGCGACATTGCAGCAGCAGAGCAGTCGTTTTGCGATTATTGCTCATGTAGAGCTCGATTGGGTCTATCCGAGGCAGCCTGAAGCGTGTCAATAGGCAAATGGACCGTCCCTCATCGTCTAACGGCCCAGGGCCATTTAATTGCACAATAACGGCGTATAGCTCGTTTGAGACTGTATCTTGGGTCCACCTACAGGACTTGACCTTCGCAGCATATTCAGACTGCTTATTCGAGCTGATGGCGAGGCGAGCATTTCGCATTATAGGGAGCTTCCTACTTAAAGTTGGCTGCAAGTGCCCATTGATGTATTTTCGCTTGATCATTTCCATGCATGCTTCGAATGCTGCAGATCCGCGTGCCAATATCTTGCTTGTTTGTGGAGTGCCCCGGAAAGTCTTTACTGGACTCGAGTCAGGAAGTATAACTGTGGCCATGAATCGTCCACCGCTATACGTGGGAATGACATGGTACTCCGGGTGAGACTCAGCATTTCTTGATAGTGACGAAACGAATTTGGCAAGCACTTTCTGACTAGTTTCAAACCTTAATTGAGCCCCAGTCTCAGGTATGTTGAATATTCGCGGTTGCTTGCCATCGCCTCCGAGGTTATTCATTGGCTGGTCAAGGTCAGCAACCTTCCTATCGTCAGAGAGAACGGACACAAAACGCCTCAAAGCAATCGCATTCCAGTTTGCTTCCTTGATCCTTCTGAGGTGCTGCATGTTGTTCTGCTCCGCCATGACGATATACGTTGAGTTCACTTTCCGTGCTCTACCCCTCGATTGAATGTATTGTATCGCCGAATCATAGAGGTCGAACCGAACAATCAAATCGCATTCAGGTATGTCAATACCCTCTTCGGCTACCTGTGTTGCGAACAAGCAATTTATCTCTCCCCTTTGGAATCGTAGGAGAGTCTGGGATTGTTCCCGCACGGACATATTCGCAATACTTTGTTTGACGGTCTGCGAGCCGACCTATTCAGCAAGAGTATTAGTTTCCGCTGGACGTTAAGGAACCCCAGTCACCAAGCAAATAAAATTCAAGCTTACTCACCAAATAACCGCAGACCATGTGTTTTATTTGCATGTCAGGCTGTTGGAATACCGCCCATAAAAGGAAAGCGATGTGACGTTTTTCCACGAAGACCATGCACCTTTTTGTTTCTCCGTTGGAGAAGGCATCACGAAGCTCGTCGTGCAGAACAAGAAATTTATCTGAGAAGTCTTCGCGGCCGATCTTTACGCTTTGCCGCCTACTGATATGGTTTGCAATGACTCTTCGGGCTTTTATCACTGCTGCAGTAATATGGTCTGCGTCTGAAACCCGGTCCATGTAATGGTCGCTATTGTTTGTGTTTGAAACATCAGCGAAATCCATGGGCTCAAATTCCTCAATCTGGTACATAATTCCTGGTTTCTGAGCGCCAGAAGAAGATGTTAATAGTAGATTCCAGTACTGGTTAGCGCACCAAGGTCCCAAGGTCGATCCAACATCCTGTGTCGCCTTGAGGTGCGCAGAGAACTCCGTGATGCAGCCAAGTATTTCACACATTGACTGCCACACATCTGTCCTGGTTTCTCTTTTATACGGGACATAGAATACGATGCGTTCGCACTGCTGCTTTTTTTCCATTTCCTTCGCCAAAGCCTCGTCGGAGATGGTCGCGATCCTGCTACACAAGCTCTGTTCAAGTTCCATGGCTGCTAATTTTAAATCGGTAGTTCTTACGTCGACAGGTGAGGCGGTCATGCCTAGAATACGGGGACGGTCTGTTTTCATTCTCATATAGTGATTTCTTACGATCTTTGCGTATGGATGACTCTTCTTGGTATGATGAGCTTCGTCAAATACAAGCAAGTTGATTTGATTCATAGTGATCAGTCCACTGTCAAGAAAATCGAGCAAAATCTGGGCAGTGCAAACAATGACCATATTGTCTCGGATTTGGTCATTCCAATCTTCTGTAGTCTTTAAGTTCGTCGCGGTAGTTCCGTAGAGTTTGCCAACCGGGTGACCTAAGTTTGCACGGAGGACGTTGTATTGTTGTAAGCACAGAACGATTTTGTCTACCAGGAAGAAGGCAGTTTTATTCGGTTCACCGTTTGCTCTTCTTCCCAGCTCCCCATTGAGTGTATGTCGAAGAAGGAGAACCGCAATAAGCGTTTTCCCACATCCTGGAGACGTTTGAGTGAGTAAATTAAAATAAAAAGGCCATAGGGTGACTTGCCTGTATCCAGAACGACAATTGTGTTGCGTTCCTTTGCTCGCTCAAACAGGTCTAGCTGGTATTGTCTGGGCGAGTTAATTATCCTCGTCAACTTGGAGCAGTCACTGCGGCATACAGATCCCGATGGTTTTTCGTTCTTCTCATCATCGCATCCCAGAATTTGTGACTTCTCACGCATTTCGTTGGCCACCCAGTCTCGGAAGGCCGCGACTTGGGCGTTCTTCGACCGCTTCTCAGGTGCTTGGGATGGTGCAGAGGAGTCATGCCGATATTTTTCAATAGCGTCATCGCTATCCGTATCGTCGCCTTCTCTGGAGTTCACAGTCCTCCATTGTGCGGACGATGCTGGCAGGGTTTGAGCCATAGCTGGCAGGCTGTTCTTCGCATCAGAATTTAGTGTAAATCTCGGCGCGGCTATTGTGGCAGTAAGAAGCTTTGTGAACCGCAACAAATCCAATATAATAACGCACGGGGTTGTGTTTCTCTTTTTGCCAACTGCCTGCCAACTGTCTGCCAACTGCTCGGGTTCTTGCAGCTGGAGGCCACTTCAGCCCAAGCTCGACGTTGTGTACCACTGCCGTGCAACCATAAACATACCCAAGGTAAATAAATATTCATCTAAATTTGCCATTTGTCCTTTATCGACGTCTATGTCGCCGGGGTGCCGCCATGTCGAGACTCAAGCGAGAAACTCCAATTATGCACCGGGTTGATTAGTTCACCGCGGAACTGGTAATAATAGTAACAATACGCTCGTCTTCCATTCACATCATGCACCTCTAGGGCTGAGAGAAGACATCAGGTATGATGATGGCCTTGGCGTGTGGCGATAGGCTCATGAAATCTTCAACTTCAGAGCTCCATCAAGTGAATCGTCCTGGCGGGTTTGCTTTAGTCAAAACACCCTCCGGTACCACCCGATCGCACCCGCCAGTCAGAAATCACTGCACAGACTTATTTCCTAGTCGCTTGGCATGATCATGGATTTGAGGACGAGCATCTGATCTAGCTGAGGCAATGGAAGTCTGAATTCCTAGCCTGTGCCCTGTTACTTTATCATGGAATCTAGGCTCAATCTCGTGACAAAATAAGGGCTGACTCATTATAGTCAAGTTTCGATAACAAAATAACATTGTGGTCCTAATGGTAACTATTCACGATAGGTAAAATGTCTGTCCCAAACCGTCAGAATCGAATCGTTGTCCGATACCGTACAATCTGGTCCTTTAGAGGGCTACATCTTTGTTCACTTGCAGGTTTGGCAGCCCGTGATCTAGAGTCGATTTCGTCATGGAAAGTTAATCTTTACGTCCTATTGCTCATCTTTCAATACAGACCCAGAATCTGCATCAGTTAAAGATCTGACTATCTCTCGCCTAGAGCCTGTTTGTCGCTGACCGCATCTCAAATGCCGAAACGCATCGCGAAAGCCTTTGGTGCACGTGCGACATTATCTTAGAGTCATGGGGTCCCTAGCAAAGCAAATGTCTACTCATATTCGCAATACGACTACAATGGAAAGTGTCTCACAAACATTGGACATGGTCATAACCACAAGTAATGTTCCCACCTATGTAACGTGCGACAGGTGTGACGGGTCCGAAAGGAACATACCAGTGGCATCGGGTGCTTCCCTACTACGAAAAATTGGTGACTTCTACTCACGTCGCCGTGCTACGGTACAGAAGGCCTCCGTCCTGCATCGCGCTAGTCAGTCTTCAAGAAAGTTTCCAGATACTATGCTGATCCTCAGACAGTCCTAGAAGCACTATCAGGAGTTCGGGTGCAGTGTCGTAGCAGAAGACGTTGCTTACCTGGCTGGACCTCACCTTGAGACCTTCACGTCGCATCAGCTACAGACACAAGCAGAGCTTCTTCATATAAGGATTGGGCTCGAGCAAGGCCGGATCGTTCTTGTGACAGATCACGAAGATTTGTATGGTGCGTTCGTAGCTATCAAGATGGCTGAATGTATGGTACTTGACAGTTTTCTGGAAAACTTGAGATACGCTTAAAACTTAGTACTAACACGTTTTAAGGCTTCTCAGCAAAACCCATCGATCCTTGTGGTGCATTAAAGCAACTCTAGTATTGGTGAAAGATAGCCTCATACTTGGTCTAACTCTGTTTCGACAGTTCTTCGTGAAAGACTCAATCTGTTCAATGCCACTCGCCGGCAATTTCCCTTGGACTGCCAAGTTTTACAAATTAGTTGTTGCGAATTCATGTTGTTCTCCCACGGTTGCTTGCGTCACGGGGCGATTAGAAGGCCCGGTGAAACCTTATTAAGTACAGAACGTCGTCTTTGTACTCCAGTGTGAGACTCGTCTCATCCACCAGTCGCGGAAGATCCTTTTGTATTGTTCAATTATGAAGTCTACCATCCCGTATCCCGCCCCAACGAACACACACAACCGAGACTTGTGGCCAAGTTTTCCCACTGGGTGCATATAAAAGAAATTCGTTCGACCGTATCGACTATGTTTTCCCGACAACTTACTCTTCATCCTCTTCTTCGGCCACCTCCTCTTCTTGTACATCCTCTGCTGCACCTGCTTCGCCACCATTCGTTTCCGGTATTGCGTCTCCCTCCCGCTCCGCCTTCAACCATGCATCCCATTCAGGAAACAAACCATCATCTTCTTCAGGCACTCCAATCAGCTTCGCAACTCGACCCTTCTTAGACTTCTCCAGGTTCACCTTCCAGTCCTTCACTAGCGGTATTGTTGAGCTAGGCTTGTATGTTTGTGAAAAAAAGACGGCTTCAGCGAGTCGCCCTGTCTTCCTCAAAATTTCTGTACAGTTGTCAACATCGCCCAACAGCCACGAGCAGGAGAATGCGATATTGTGGACGTTTGCTTCCTCGGCTTGCTTGACAAGAGATTTCAACCCTTCACGATCACCGGTAGAAGAATGTAGAAGCAGTAATGAACCCAGCTCCTTGGCATGAGTAAAACACTCAGCGGCCAGTGCAACATCCCAAGCAGCCAGGGCAGAGTCGCCGACTGACTTCCACTTGTGCTCCACATCTGCAGTCCGTGCTAGCTCCAGCGCAGTGTCCAACTGATTCAAAGAGAGGGCAAGCTCAAACTTATGCTCCGGATCCGTAGCGACCTCCAAGGCCAACTCTTTGTGTCCCTGTCCTTCGAGGAATCTGGCAATCTTATTCAGTTGGTCAGCGGGAATGGTGGGCAGCAGTTCAGCAGCTGTCTCCATGTCCTCACGAAGTACCAAAGTCTGGTACTCCAAAACAGGGAGGGAAAGTCCGAAAGACGTCACATTGACATCCTTGTCGGCTAGATAGATTCTCGAGTCTCGTTGAATGTAGCCCAGGATATACATAGGCTTATCGAAATGGGATATAGTATAGGTCTGATCACCGACTAGATAGTTCAATCGGTTGGTGCTGTTTGTGTACATGAAGCAATCGCCAATCCACTCGCCAGTTCGGACTCTGCGATTCAAATATCAGCTTTAGACTGTTATGCGGGATATGCATCTCAGTTGATTTGCCAACCCAACTCACCTCTCACTGATATCGGTAATAACCTCGAACGCGGACTCCACGCCATCTTCTTCGACTTGACCAGACTGGACAGCCTCGACATAATTTTCGCGGGAGAAACGCAAGATATAACAACTATCCTCACAGGCAATGGCGACCAACTCTCCGCTTTCGGACCAGTAAACATGTTTGGGCTCGACCTCGATTCTACGAACCAAACCACCAGTGGCCCAATCGAAGAACGATACGCCACCTTGCCCGGTGACTCCCAAGAGAATTCCGCCCGTAAGACCATCAGCCTGGAAGCCAACATCAAGTCCACCACTTTTCTCAACGAAGTTCTTGAAGATCTTCACACTCAGCGCTGATTCACGGATAGCGAAGTCGTTGCTATTCTCCTTCGAGGCCCACACAAAGTCCAGTGCGGAACCGAAAGCCTTATTGCGCCAGGCCAACGCTGTATAAATGATGTATTCCCCATCTCCACAGACTGAAACAAAGCGACCATTCGGTGAGTGAGTCAGAGTCTGAGGATAGACCTCACAGGTCCCGAGATCCTTCGTTGGGATGGAAATCGGGTCGTTGTCCTTGATTTCGGGATCCCCTTTAATGATAGATGATACAATTTCGTTGTGTCTGGCCCAGATCAATTTCCCGGAGGCGTCCATAGATACAGCGGGCTCCTCTCGCCCAAGTTTCACTACCACGGCACCGTCGTCAAAACCTACAGCAATACCCTGTTTTCCTTTTTGATAGGAGACACACCAGGCTCGCTCGAGACTGTAATTCAACGATTGCTCGAATCGATAGGTGTTGGCGTGCCACACACGGATGGTACCATCTTCAGAACCTGAAACGATGACGGGAAGCTCGGGGTGATAGCAGGCAAAGGAGACATTATTCGTGTGGCCTTCAAGTGTGGCTTTGAGAGACTTTGTGGTGTAGTCCCAAACCTTGACAGTTCGGTCATCGGAAGTGGTGAGGAGATACGGCTTGTCGGAGTGTGGATAATAATCGACGTGGTTTACGCCCTTGGTCTCGTGTGCCTCGAGAGTGAAATTGGCGGTAGAGGACCCCAGGTTCCAGATTTTAACGGTGCGATCCAAACAAGCAGAGGCAAAGGTGTTTGTGTCTTTCGGATTGATGGCTATACCCATGACGTAGTGGCTATGGCCCTCGAAAACTTGGACGCACTTCCAGTCCTTTTCCCAGTCCCACAGCTTGATCGTCATATCGTCGGATGCGGTCAAGATAAATGGGAGTGTGGGATGAACAGCGATGGCACGGATGTAGTCAGGGTGTGCTTCGAATTGAATAACCTTCTCTGAGGTGTTGTAATTGTAGACCCGTATGTGGAAGTCATCGGAGCCACAAACAATCCAGTTCTTACGTGCGATAAACCGACCAGCTCGAACGGGAACTTCACAGAGTTCGAAAGTCTTGACTGGCTGCTGGGTCTCGTACGACCAGATATAGACTTGACCTACGATTAATTGGAATGTGAGTACTTGCAAATAGGTTGATCTGACGATGCGAAAGGGGGCTCGGTTTACCGCTGTAAAGTGTCGTGAGGATCCATGGCTCATGTGGGTGAAAATCGACGCCCTTGACTCGATCGCTGCGAGCGTAAAGCTGACGCTATGGCGAGAGATGCTAGTTAGTGATGTCGCTAAAGAGGCTTGGGGGTGTTGAGGCAACAGCGAGATAGGTGTGGGCGGTGGAGGCAGGAAGCAGGAAGCAGGAAGCAGGAGGTTGTTGTCCATTCCCAGTGCCAGGACCACCATGCAGATGCAAATGTACTGCCAGAATGCGCGACGAACCTTGACGTCCAGCTTCATAGTGATTGGGAGTTCAATTGCCCGTCTTAAGCAGAGAACACCGGGATTGAAACGTCTCGATTATCGTGTGGTGGGGTTGGCAAACAAGGGAGATGTAGATACTATATGCCTTGCCACCACCATTCATCAAGAGTGACGATTGGCGTAAGCGATGAAAAAGTCGACTGGACGGTATCAATGAGAATGCTGCTGCTGCTGCTGATGCGTGTGTCGACGGGGGCAAGATTTGGCAGCGGGTGCAACAACTCTCGACTTTGCCGGCGTAAAGAAGCTCTACTGAAAATGTGGCCAAAATGTCGCCCGTAGTAAGCTGTCACGCTCATTCGGGCTGCTGTGCCAGCCTGGCAACTTTCTGTGGCCTTGAATATCAGGTATCAACGGATCAGCCCCCTTTTGGCGCATGTCCTGGATAGGTAGCCACTGGCAGCAAAGTCCACAGCGCAATGATTCACGCATTGTGTTACGGCCCAACTAGCGGCCCGGCAGAACATCGGTCCGAAGAAGACCGATCAACTAATCACATCGCTGCTTACTACTCTACTAGTAAGCAGAAGAGGCGATTACTACTTAACAGGAGTAAGCAACACTACTAATTACTACTATTATTAGTAAGCACTTAACTATAAAAGACTTTATTCTTTAGAACTATTCTTTTAGTTAGTCTTTAATAGAATTATTAGTTATAATTATAATTATAACTTAGTATTATATTACTTAGCTTAAACTACTTTATAGTTTTACTTATATAAACTAACTTTAATTGTTATATATTAAAGACTTTTATTTAAAACTATATTATATTACTTTAAGTAATAACTTAATATTATTAAAATAGCTTCTTAAAATCCTACTAATATACTAGCTAATAAGAACAATTAAGCAATAGTAAATAAAATTATAGCTCTTTAATAGCTAGTTACTACTCTTTAATAGTAGAACTAATAACTAAAAGACTTTAGTAAAATTATTAAACTTAAGAACTTAAGATTATTTAAAAAAACTTTAAGAATACTTTAAGGATTCTTTATATAGCTTTAAGCTTATTACTACTTTTTTTTAAATAAAATATTTAAAGCTTATTAAAAGGTTTTATATACTAAAAAATACTTTATAAAAGTAGTATTAATATAATTTAAACTTATTATAAAGAATTACTTTAATAACTTTTATTAAAACTAAAAAAAGAAAACTTAATAGATTTTTAAAGATTATAAAAAATTTAAAAAAAAACTTAAAAAAGTATTTAAAATAATAAATAAAGTATAAGCTATTATTTACTACTTTAATAACTTTTACTAGAAAAAGTTAGTATTAAACTATATAGTATAATTCTATTAGTTAATATTATAACTAAATTAAAACAATAAGCTACTAATATTAGCTTTCTTTAAAGAATTTAAAAAAGAAGTAAAAGAT
>JFZS01000026.1:0-145302 GCA_000709145.1 Balansia obtecta B249
AGGCAAGGTGGAACACCACTTAGCGTACCATGGCCAGCATCAGATGGCTCGAGAAACGCCGCGGTAGCGGTAGTACAGTAACATTGCTGCCCGTTGAAAATCCATGGCAAAGTCATGCCCGAGTTCCGAGGCTTTCTACACAAAGAACAAGTGAACAGGCTGAAAGAGATGCCTGAGCACATCATTTTTGCAGCCCTTCCCAAGCCCAACTCAACTGCCAGACGAGTGCAGTGGAGAGAGGGGCACTGGAGGAACTTTGGAAGGTGCGCTCAACCCACCTGCCCGTTAGGCACCGGGTTAGGTGCCTGTTCCCGGGAGACAGGGCCGTGGTGTCATCATGCAAGATCTCATCGATGGTCAAAGCTGTCGGAGAGTAAAGAAAGAGAACTGGCTCGTCATGGCACGGCATGGTGCTGAACGTTAAAAGAATAAACACGTCACGTCTTAGCCACCCAGCTCTCCGGGTGAAGTGACGTCTGCTCTTGAGGAGCCTGTGCTCCATTGCGGTAATTAGCTGGTACGCACTTGCACGGATTACGCAGCGAACATACTGGCGCGCCAATGCACGTTGGGTGTCAGAGCGGGCTTGCTCCCTGGCTCCTTCCTGGCTCTCGGCTCGTGGCGCTGCTGCTGCGTCTGCCATCTGCATCTGGGCAACGGGGTCCCCTTTTGCCCCCGCCGTGCCCTGCCCGCACCCCTGCCCGCACCCCTGCCCGCACCCCCCTGTCCGCACCTGCCTTGGCACAGATGAATCAAACTGTTATCGTCACTTTCGTCGTCGCCAGCACCACAGCCCACCCACCATTCAGCACCATTCAGCACCATTCAGCACCATTCAGCACCATTCAGCACCATTCAGCACCGTCCAGCGCCGTCCAGCACGTCTCCTCCCAACCGAAGCGGTATTTTTGGTACGGGTCTGGCGGTCACCATAAAAAATGCTGCTGCCTACTGCCAGCAGCCTTCTCGGCTTTTGCCCTCCTCATAGCCCACGCCACTATTTTATTTTCTCTTTCGTCTTCTCGTCTTCCTGTCGCTTATTTTGCTTTCCGTTCAATTGCATCAACCCCTCCCCTCCCCCCGCGTTGCGCTGTAAAAGTAATCTGCAACAACCACATCATGTTTGGGCACTAAAAGGCTTGATCGGTCCTCTCCGTTGTCCTCTACGGTATCGTCCTTGTTGGTCTGGATCGGATCCACGAGATCCGTCCCTTACCCCCACCATACATACGCATGCCGTGCCCAGCAGTTTCGCCAAACCCACGCCGGCAACACTTGGCAAAACTCTTCGGTAGTCGGAGCAGACTTCCGGGCATATATCCACCTCGTCAAATAAGCTCAAGTTCTGCAGACGACGACGCAGACGAACTTCACATTATGATAAATGTCTTGAATGAACCTCGACGCAGTCATGGCAGTCTAGAGAGAGAGACAGAGACACATGGAACGTAGCTAGTGCCCCGGCATCCGAGCCTAGGCAGACCCCACGTGACTAAGTGGCTGAACTTTTCGACCAACTGCGGAGAGATTGCCGACTTGTTCTCAAACTGCACTTTGCCAATATGTCTACCCGAGGCCACATGGCCTGGGCCGGAGACAGGATGATTGTGCCACACACCTCGTGGCTCACCTCTACGCCTATCCGAATACAGGTGGTTCACAAAAGAGCAACATGCGACTGCTCTTATCCTGAGTCTCCTCTGTCACGGAAGCATCCAGCGATACTGGTGTCGTAATAGCACGAAAAGGAAAGAAATGAGCGAATTTCTTTTTGACACTAAATCACGGTGAAGACGAAACTCGCCCGTCGGTCTGGAGATAATACTTTGCTGCATGTCTCACACCCAGACGGGCTATGATCGACAACGAGTTTGTCAATCGGGAACGCGGCGCAACCGGCTATAACCCGACGTGTCTCAACCTTGTCGTGATCCTTCCAAGATGGGGGCTTTGGCTCGTCAACATGCTTCGCTTCGACGGTGACGGCAATATTGTTAGTTGAAGAGAAAAGAAAAAATGCCGTAGAACAAGCGTACATTATACATTCAAAGGCCCAATTCATGTACGAATGCTCCATGACCACGTAGACAAAAAACCGCCTCCCTTTCCCCCCCACATACATCATTTGCAAAGAAAGAGGCGAGGCCCGCATAAGTTTTAAAGTAGCACAGAAACTAGGTTTTTTTTTTTTTTTTTTTTTTTTTTAATTTTGCCAGCGAGCATATTTGTGGGTCCCCCCCCCCCCCCCCAACCTCCCCAAGAACAGACGACGGGGTCGTCGCACCAAGCAGGCCCAACCCTGCTCAGGCCGGCATAGAAGCTTCGGCGCATATCGCTGTCTTACCCAGAGGCCATGATGTAATTGCGTAGCACAGCCTTAAAAAAAAAAAAAAAAAAAGGCGCCGGCTGGTGCGTTGTCGCACATGCGTATTTGTACGCCCGGAGGATTATCCAACGTGCGTAGCTAGTGCCTACTTACTATTCATGCTCCTCGCGGCGGGGGTCTTCACTCGTATCGCATCGTAATGCGCATGTAGTACGGGCCTGCGAGCAGAACTGGAAATTTTGCTTCTGCTGCTCTGCTTGGGCTAGGTACGCGGCCTGGGCGGCGGCTGCTATGGAGGCGAGAACGTACGCACTACGGCAATATTCTGCATTGTGAAATATTTCAACAAGGGCAACGAAATCAATTAATCTCGGGACAACACCCGGTGGGCTTGAATTGACGTGTCAATGTGCCTCGAGCCTTGGCGTCTTCGTACGGGAAGCTCAAAACATGACCTTTGAGGCAACGCTCAACAACCATGCCGCGTCCTTCCAGCCTCCCTCGTCTGAGGTCGGCGGCGGTATTCGCTCCAAAGGCGCGTGCAGAACACCCTCGAACTGCCTGTGGGAACCGGCTCCGCGTCCCGTGCGGGCCAGCTCCTCTTCATCCATGCAGTCATCTTCATCGACTTCAGACTCCTCCTCACTCTCGTCGACCTTGGACAAGGCCCAGCCCATCATGTTGCTTATCCACGAGCCCTTGCCGGCGGTCCCGTGCCGCACAAGTCTCCGCACAGTAGCTTCGTCGTCTTGCGTCGTGTCACGCTCCAGCTCCTCGAGCCTCTCATCGAGATTGACAAAGTCGGGGCCCGCAATGCCGCCGGCGCCGGCCTCATGGCTCGGAAAGTACGAATCGCCCTCCACGCCGGGACGATCGAGCGGCGTGCCGACGTGGCTGTGGCTTTCGGCCATGCTCTGCTTCCTGCTGGCGAACCGACTGTTGAGCCTGCTGCCGCTGGGCGTGGCGTCGTCGTCGGCCACGGCGAAGCTCCCCCGCCGGCTGGCACGATGACTGGTGACCTCCCGCTCGCGGGCTAGCTCCTGCTCGAAAGCCTCCTCCTCGGCGTCCCGCATGCCGGCGAGGCTGGTCGAGCTCTGTCTCGAGACAAGCCACGACTGTCCCTTGTACTCTCTTGCCTCGGAGCTGAGGAGGGCGCCGGCCCGCAGGAGCCAGTCGCTTTCGTTGTCGTTGCCAGTTCCCAGGCCTTCTCGGTGTCGCGGAGTCGAGAGGCCGGACCTGGCCTTCTTTGCGTGGCCGTGCCCGCCACCTCCGCTGACGCCGAGACTCGTGGAGGACTTGCTCTTCGACAGAGGTCCGCCGGGTGCCGAGGGTGTCCGGTGATGAGACCGCGATCGGGGCGTCACGGATCCTCGCGACAGCAGGCGCGGGGTTGTAGGGGCAGACTTGTCCTGCAGGTAGGTGCTATGGGTCTTGGGAAAGGCTGAATCGGGAGGGGCATCCGAGTCGTTGAGCGGCAGCTTGGCCGTCAAGGGCGCGAGGGACAGGTGGTTGATGTTCGGGCTTGAGCGATTCTTGCGCCGCGCGCGCTCCGAGTGCTGGTTATAGGCAGCGTCCATGATCAAGACGACCTGGGGCTTCTGGGCCGAGCTGACACAAAACCGGGGGGGTGAAATGAGCGACGGCTCCTGGTTCAAGCAGTTGCCGTCAAGATTGAGACGTTATATCCAGCAGGACGGTCAATTGGCTTGCAGAAAAAAAAAAAAAAAAACAAATCCAAGTCTAGGCCAAAACAGCACTTGGAGATAGTCCGAGGCACGACGATGGGCAGTTCAAGGAGGAAGAGTATGCAAAATAGAGCGTTTGGTCACGAGGAGAAAAGAAAGCCAAGGGAGGATGAGGAGATGAAAAGAATGGCGTACGGTGAGCGCCTCACACACGGCACACGGCAAACGGCACACAGCACAAGGGGGCACACAGCTCACTCAGGCCCAAGTGGGGCCTTTTCACGACTTGATTTGGTAAGCGGTGATGAGAGATTTTATATGCGAGCGTATGGTAGATCCAAATCCTCGCAGTGTAGTCTGTATTGGTGGCAAAAAAAAAAAAAAAGCAATTGGCTCGGTAGCCGACTTCAGTAATCGCTGTAGGCATATGTCACTGATTCGGGCGGCTGTCCTGCTTCATATGCGGATCATATGCAGAGCATATGGTCCGAAATATGTCATTCTGCCGCCCCGAAAATGGCCCACTTCTTGGAGGTTGGGCTGGGCCTGAGATTGGCTGGCTGTTAGAGGGCTTGGCAAGCAAGCAGCAAGCTCTGGCGGAGAGCCGAGCTCTGCGCCGCATCCTGTAACTTTCGAGCCGGTGATTTTCCGGCCCTTATTCGTGGGTGGGCCGCAAGAGGCGGTGGCCCGGCCGTTCCGGCGCATCAAGCTGAAATCCCCCCCTCAGCAATCTACAGCCGAAACCGAGGCTGCATGAAAGAGCATTCGCCCGGCCTGCTCATCGGCGCCAGCATATCGCGGTTGAAGTGGTTATGTGCTCCAGTCGCCTCACTAGGCAATTTTGCTGAGATTTCCAATTTTCATCTTGCATGGGATGGGGCGTCGCTAGTCAGGCCTGGGTGGCTCCTGCCGGGAATGAGCTGTTGCCCACCGGAGGATTTCTGAGAGAACCCAGCCACTGGCGAGGGGGGCAGATGCAACTGCCAGCCAGTGCCAGGCTTTATTCCCAAAGAAGACAACTTTTCGATGATTTCGAACCCGTCACCAATCAGACTGCGTCAACTTGTCCAGGGATACTGGACTTTGATATAGACAACACACCGCCTCCTTCTCCAGTTGTCTCATTCGAGATCGGGAGATGCCCATACTGACTGATATGATACGGTGATGGTCCTGATGGGCGATGAGTGATGAGTGACGGGCGATGGGTGATGCAAAACCCAATGCAGCTTTACATCTCCAACTTGAAGCCAATCATGTGCGTTGTAATACCGCTATGTCGCCCCGCCCAGCATATTTGTGCATCACTAGCGCCGATCTTGTGCAAGACGTAAAACGAAAAAACTTGATCACTCCCGCTGCACAAAATCTTTGCGCGCAAGTCATTGTAAGCGACGACACCTGCCCTTCCACTTGCAGCCACATATTGACGTATCGGAGGCTGGGTCGAATATCAACACACATGGTCATCCAAGGTGGTTAACGCAGTGATCCTGGGCTCCCTGCCTTTCTTTGTCCGCCATGCGCAACGTCAGAAATGTCCGCCTTGGGCGGTGGGGTCGGACTGACATCTCATCGGCTTGTTGGAATCCCGCAACGGATGAGATCATTTGTACTGTTGGTCCGACAGCGGAAACCTCAAAGATCGAGCTAGTTTTATTTTCAGAGGCTGATGACTTGTGAGTCCTGGCATCTGTCGTGACGGAATCTTTCGTCTCGTCTACGGCGGTCTTATCTCATCTTCACTAGACTGCATTGCAAAACTCACAAATTCCTAGAGCGCCATATACGAAACTTGCAGAATGGGATGTCCCTAGCCCCTCTCCAGACCTGCCAGTGGACAAAGTCCTTAATATTCAGTATCTCAGCGGCTCTGGAACAGTATGCCTGGTCTTCGAGGGCGGAGACATCGTCACAGTTGAGCATGTGGATTCCCGTGGCTCTGGTCAGATTGAAATCGTGGGCACCATCGATGCTGGCATATCAGCTGCCAAATGGTCTCCAGATGAGGAGCTTCTGGTCATCACAACCAAGGCCGACACCGCCCTTTTCATGACTGCAAGCTTCGACCCAGTAGCTGAAGTGACTCTGACAGCCGAGGACCTAAAGGCATCAAAGCATGTATCCGTGGGCTGGGGTAAAAAGGAAACACAGTTCCAAGGCCGTGGTGCTAAAGCGCTCCGCGACCCAACCATCCCGGAAAAGGTTGACGAAGGCTTACCTAGCCCGCACGAGGACGGGTCGACAACGATTGGCTGGAGGGGTGACGGCGCCTATGTTGCCATCAACTCGGTACAACAGGACAACCGACGAGTGATTCGTGTTTACTCTCGAGAGGGAGAGCTTGACAGCGCCAGCGAACCAGTTGACGGTCTTGAGGGAGCCTTGAGCTGGAGGCCTTCTGGAAATTTGATGGCCGCAATCCAACGACTCTCGGACCGAGTTGACGTCATCTTCTTCGAAAGAAATGGTCTTCGTCATGGACAGTTCACGCTGCGCTCTCCGGACAAGACTGTTCTGAACAATGAGAAGATTCGTCTTGAGTGGAACTCCGACTCCACCGTTTTGGCTGTGGTTTCGCGGGACATCATTCAGCTCTGGACCATGGGAAACTACCACTGGTACCTCAAGCAAGAAATGCCCGCTGACCCTGAACTACACCATCTATCGTGGCATCCAGAAAAGGCTCTACGATTTCTCACAACCTCCTCGATATCCGGAGTCATGTCTGCTGAGTACATATTTCATACCACGAGGGGATCATGTTTCCCGCCCCATGATAATGGTGCAGTGGCCGTGATTGATGGAGAGAATGTCAAGCTCACCGCGTTTGGGACAGCTAACGTGCCGCCGCCAATGTCTCTTTTTGACGTCACTGCTGAAGAAGCCATCGCAGATGTTGCTTTCGGCCGCCACAACGCATGTTTTGCCCTCCTCCACCGAAAGGCAGTTGATATCTACGAATGGCCGACGAAGAATGGCCGTTCGATCAAACCAACCTTGAAAATCAGTATCCCATTCACAGCAGCTGGAGCGTCCATCTGCGAGTACATGATCCCTCTGCGTATCTGGGCAGACTCGGACAGTAGTTTCCGTTGTGTCTGCGTCAACGACAAACTTGCCTTTCCACAGTTCGCCATTAGTGCAACTCACGGTACCATGCGCAGAATTATCAATGAAGACAAGCGATTCGTCTCCAACTCAACCTATGAGGACGAAGACTCGACAGAGGGCTACGGACAAGATTTAAAGGGCAACCTTTGCAAATACTCCGTGCCGACGTCAGGAGGTGCAGATTTGCGCGAGGAGTTGACTGAGGACGTCAGCCTCAAGTTCCCCAATCATCTTCCTTGGTTCGAGATCAGCAAAGTTGGCGGAGGTGTCATCGCCTTTGGACAGTCAAGAAATGGCCATTTATATGCCAACTCGCGGTTGTTGACTAGGAATTGCACATCCTTTGTCGTTTCGCCCAGCCACCTAATTTTTACCACTTCAAACCACCTTGTCAAGTTTGTGCACTTGGCGGCAACGGCTGAAGGTATGCCCGACCTGTGCATTCCACCCTGCCATTGAATGATATATAGGAAACCTGACATTGCTTCTTCTTCAGAGCTCGAGATGCCTCAAGATGATCCGGAAAAGGATGAGCGATGCCGCAGCGTGGAGCGAGGCTCTCGTCTCGTCGTCGCCATTCCCACCAATATGAGTATTGTTCTTCAGATGCCCAGGGGCAATGTGGAAACCATCTTCCCTCGCGCCATGGTGGTTGCCGGCATACGAAGTCTCATCGAAGAGAAAAACTACGGCCGCGCCTTTTCCTACTGCCGGACACAACGAGTTGACATGAACATACTGTACGACCATCGGCCCGCCCAGTTCCTGGCCAACGTCGGCCTATTCTTGGACCAGTTGAGCGATGTGGCTTATACCGATCTCTTCCTGTCTTCTATCCGGGAAGAGGACGTCACCGAGACCATGTACAAGGACACCAAGCGCTCACGGATCCAGCCAGAGTCCGACATGTCGACCGCTGAGCCGGCTGCTGCCATCAACCCTGCCTCTCCGTTATCCCCCTCGTCAAAGGTCAACACGGTGTGTGATGCGATTCTGAAAGGACTCCAGTCTAGAAAAGCCACCAACCTGCAAAACATCATTACCGCACACGTCTGCAAGTCCCCGCCTGCACTTGACGATGGTCTCATCTTGGTAGCCGAGCTCATGCAGGAGGACGAAAAGATGGCGGAAAAGGCCGTCGAGCACATGTGCTTCCTCGTCGACGTGAACCGGCTCTACGAAAACGCCCTTGGCCTCTATGACCTCGACCTGGCGCTCCTCGTCGCCCAGCAATCCCAGCGCGACCCCCGAGAATACCTCCCCTTCATCCAAAACCTCCACACCCTTCCGGAGCTGCGTCGCAAGTTCGAGATCGACGACCATCTCGCTCGCCGACCAAAAGCCCTTTCGCATCTGCACGCCCTGGACGCCTTTGACGAGCTCTCCAGCTACACCGTCAAGCACGGTCTGTACCAGGAAGCCCTGCGCACCTACCGCTACGACCAGCCTCGCCTCGACGCCATCACCGCCCTCTTCGCCGAACATCTCGAGTCCAAGTCCTCACATCGCGAGGCCGGCCTCGCGTACGAGTCGCTCCAGAACTACGCCAAAGCCGCGTCGTGCTACCGCGCGGCCGGCGCCACCTGCTGGCAAGAGTGCCTCTACAGCGCACGGCAGCAGTCCCCGCCCCTTTCGGCCGAGGCCATGGCCGACCTCGCGACCAGCCTGGCCGACGCCCTCTGGGAATCAAAGGACTACGCCGCCGCAGCGACCATCCACCTGGAGCACCTGTCGTCCCTCGAAGCAGCAATCAGGTGCCTGTGCAAGGGCTACCTCTTCGCCGAGGCCATGCGCCTCACGGCGCGCCACTCCCGCCCCGACCTGCTCGAATCCGCCGTGGACGCAGGCCTCGCCGAGGCGCTCGGCAGCACAACCGAGTTCCTCGCCGACTGCAAGGCCCAGCTGCTGGCGCAGACGCCGCGCATCGCCGAGCTGCGCCGCAGGGCCATCGAGGACCCCCTCTCCTTCTACGAAGGCGAACGCGCAGGCGGCGGCGACGTGCCGGATGACGTGTCCGTCGCCGCCAGCTCGCGCATCTCCACCTCGGCCAGCCTCTTCACGCGCTACACCGGCGGCAAGGCGGGCAGCGTCGGCACCGTCGGCACAGGCGTCTCCCGCGCCACGAGCAAGAACCGCCGGCGGGAGGAGAAGAAGCGCGCGCGCGGGCGCAAGGGCACCGTCTACGAGGAGGAGTACCTCGTCAACAGCGTGCGCCGCCTGATAGACCGCGTGGGCGGCGCCAAGGCCGACGTAGAGCGCCTCGTGTTCGCCCTCGTGAGGCGGGGCATGGCCGCGCGAGCACGGGCGGCAGAGTCGCTGATGACCGACGTCGTGGAGGCGTGCGAGCGCGCGGTCGAGGACGTCTTCAGGCCGCCGCCGGCCGCGCCGGAGACGGACGGCCGGGAGGAAGGCGAACCCGCGTCGAGGGCCACGGGGGGCGACGCAGTGCTCCAGGATTACCTGGCAGACAGGGCGAAGCGTCAGGAGCCGCCCATCATCACAAGTCCCGCGAAGCTGGCTCTGCTGGGGTGAAGAAAGTAGAGCCAAGTAATAATCTAACAAGATTCGAACAAAACTGCGTAGTGACACCCAGCCCTGTTCAAGGTGATGTGACGCACAGCCGTATTGCACTATGAAGAAGCCTACATATATCGTATCAAATCATCATACCGTCACCCAATTTCGCCTCCCGCTATGAGAACAATATCCCCCCCCTCCCCCCATCCCAAAAAGTTGCCGCAGAGAAGCAAAGAAAAAGAAAAAGAAAAAGAAAAAGGGGGAAGCAAGAGAAAAGCGTCCAGTCCAGTCCAGTCCAGTCCAGCCCAGATACACCCCCGTACATAACCTCTCACACCGCGTCCGGCGCACTCGCAACCTCCTCCGCAGGCGTGGGCGTAGGAGCAGCGTCGTGAAACACCTCGCCCTCGTTCGCGGCCTCGGCCTCGGCCTCGGTGCCCTCCGGATCGCCCTCCTCGCCAATCGGGTCCTCGGGGATGATCCCGTTCTGCCGCTCCCACACCTCGCGGCGGATCCTCTCGTCCTTTGCCTTCCGGGCTCGTTCCACCTCCTCGACGCCGCCGGCCTTCTTCAGCTTGCCGTCCGCGACGAAGGTGGCGATTTCTCGCAGCAGGGCGTTGCCCTTTCGGCCCTCCAGCTCTTTCTGCCTGAGCTTCTCGGCGCGCTCGATGGCCTCGAGGCGGTTTTCGTGGTTCGGATGCAGGGCCCGGACTTCTCCTAGCAGGTCTTCTTTGGCCGCGCTCTGGTCGAGGCTGTTGCCTAGGTTGGATAGCCCTCTCGAGAATTGCCTTGCTGTGCTGGCGCTGGCCCCTGTGCCGTTGTCCTTCATTTGCTCCTTGGTGGCCTGCTCGACGAGCGTGAACGTCTCGGACGCCTTGTCCAGGTCATCGCGCAGGTCCACGATGAGATCCTCCATGAGGCGTAGCTCGTCACGGCCTTGGCAAACGTCTTCGAGCTCCTTCTCCCAGATCTTCGTCCAGATGGGCTTCTCGGTAGACATGTATTCTTCCATCCTCTGGAGCTCTTTGGTGAGGTTGGTGATGTCTTTTGCGACTTCCTCCAGTTGGCGGGGCAGGGGTCGTACTCCGCGGTGCACGACATCTTTACGCAGATCCTCGATCAGGTCTTGCAAGTCATCCACCTTGCCCACAAGGCGATCAGAATCCGCATTCAATTGCTTGCGTCCATTAGTGACATATGAGTAGCCGGCATCGCCCTCAATATCAGGAACCGCAGCTTTGGAGGCCGCAGATTTGACATTGGCCGCCTTCTGACGTATTGCTGACATGGAATTCTGGATATCTGACTGAAAGTTGGAATATGTCTGTCGAAGAACAGCCAGGTCCCGCCGTAGACTTCGTATCTCGCCCGCCTGGCCAGCATTCAGTCTTCGGCCTGCACCTGGGACTGCTTTTACGACACCGCCTTCAATCGCAGGAGCTGAAGCTGGTAGAGTCGCCAACCTAGCTAGTTCGGCTGCTGCGTCCTGTTGACGGTCCGACATTCGTTGCAACGCCGTTCCCTGGTCGTCCATATTTTGCTTCATGGACTGCACAATCTTTGTCAAAGTCGATAAACCATCATCAAAGTGTTTTTTGACTTCATCCAGAGGTTCCACATTCAATACCAAGACCGTGCGATCCTTCACGTCGGCCAAGTCCTCCAGCTCGTGTCGGACTCCCGAAACAGGGTCTTGGATGTAGATTTCTGGCAAATCTGTCCCGTTTTGTTGAGTATTCCAGGAAAACTTCTCGATAAATGCAAGTTGCAGCCTTCCAATGGATAATTCGTCACGACCCTCGGCCAGAACGATCTTCTTGACCTTAGATTTGTACTGGAGGAAAAGAGTAAGATCCTTGGTCGGTGTTGGTGGGGGTGACACCTGGAAAAATGAATCGCCAGGTTTTGGTTCGTTGGATTGCGGAATTGTTGGCGGTTCAGCCGATTTGCTTGGCAACTTCTCCTGATCGGGCTCTTGTTGCGCAGGTCCCATGAATGCTGCAGGTTCCTGCAGAGGGCCGTTCAGCGTAGCGCTTAGTGCATGATTGTCATCAGGGCCACGCAAGATGGGGCTGTCGCCCTGTTCGGCGGAGGGGCCAGATTGTTCATTAGACGACGGACTCTCTGCCAAATCAGGCATTCGCGCTGGGGATGAGTCCAAGGCAGCCGACCTTGACTGTATTGACAGGTTGCGACTATATCTGATGGACTCTCGTGACTGTACAGCTCTCAGAGACTCCCTGGCTTCTTTTCTACCTCGGTTTGGGATGGGAGTGTTTTGCGATGGGAGTATGGGCATTCCATTGGCGGCTCCACCCAAGTGCTTTGAAATTTGGTATTGAGAGTATCTTCGTGATGCTCGCCGTTCCAGGTCGCCTCCTTTCTGAAGAGCCGCCAAAGCACTTGATTGGTTATCAGGCGGAGGCGGAGGCGGCGGCGGGAAAGCGTCGATGTTCAAGTGACCTGTGGATGATGATGATGGCATCGTGGAATCACTAGACGAGTATGGTGGTAACGCGGGTCCGTTTTGCGACGCTGAGGGCTGCTCTGTTGTTTTTGAACCGCGAACCGCATCTCGGGAAAGATTCTGTCGCGGTGCTGGGGCTGTGCTAACAGTAGGTTGCTGGGAAGTTTCGCCTCGTCGGGAGTCGGGTCGGTATCCGTTGTGCAAGCCCTCGTCTATCAAGTTGGTCAAGCCACTGTTTCCGCTTGCCGTCGTGCTGACGCTTGTTGTTCTCTCGGGCAGACTTGCGTCGCGCTCTCTTCCTTGTTTCTGTCTTAGCCGTTGTTGCTTGCGCTTCAGGCCGTGGAGAAGATTGATGATGATGTCTCGAATGCGCGGCAGGTACTTCTCAAGACTCTCCGCGCTAGCTTCTTGACTCAGCGTGGCCTCTAGAATATTCCTCAACAGCTCAGGGACATTGCCTAGATCGGAAGTGTCGACATTGATGGCGGTAAACGCTCTGCAGGCCATGTTGAACTCGTAGCCGAGACGAACGTAGACGTCGGAGACGCGGGTATCGGAAGCTTGGCCTCGTGACCATTGTGTCAGAGTTTCGAGTAGCTCTTTCGTGGCAACAAGTAGATGGGTGACGCTCTTCTCGATTTGTGACAATGGCATGCTTGAAGAGCTACCGGAGCCCTGTGAGTAGCAAGGTTTGTATGATTAGGACATTTGACTCTGCTTGGGGCGCAAATCAACCGCGGCGTTCCTTACCTCGCGGGCAGCTCGTCTGGTGCCGCCGCTTTGTCCGGAGCGATTAGAGGCAGTCGATGAGCGTGGCTGCAAATTTGCTGCGCCAGGGGAAGCAGGTCGCACGCTGGGCGGCGGGCCTGGATCGACACCGGGAGACCGGCGTTGCGAATAGCCTCGCTGCGAAGAACTGGATGAGGGCTGCATGGCTTCTGCTGGTTGCTTTGGCCCGAGGGGATCGTCGGTTCGATTCTGAGTGTTGGAATCACAGATGGCAGAGCAGAGTTGGGCGGCAAAAGAATCTGAATCGGTATGCTGTATGCTGTATGCTGTATGCTGCTGGCCTGACGTAGATGAGATGTGGTGGCCAGATTGGGTAGCAAAGAAGGTCGTAAATCAAAAAGTACGAATGCCAGGGCACGCACGGCCAAATCAACGGGCAACCATGCCGGCCGAGGAAGAAAGCAGAGAAAGTAATGAGGATAAGAAGCGAAGCGATGGTAGGCAATGGTATAAGCCGTCAGTTGTGGGAAAATGAGAACTAGGGAACGAGATGCGACGGTGAGAGGTTGACAGGGCACCGAGGCGACGATGGAGTTCAGGAGGGTCAAAGGCCAAGATGTGGTCGGGACAGTCAGCCCAGCCAGGGAGGGCGCTTTGGCGCTTTTGGCGCTTTGAGCCTTGTTTTAGCGGGTGGGACTGCTAATCCTTGACCTCTAGCTCCCCGTTTCTGCATTTCTCCAGCTCTCTCCAGCGCACGTGCCACGGGGCTGCTTGCGCCGAGTGGTTGGTGCTTGGCGGTGGTGCACGGCGGTGGTGGTGCACGGCGGTGGTGGTGCTCGGCGAGTGATTAATTTTCGTGTCTCGAATAAATAATTCACTTTGGTGCCGATCAGGGCACACTTTCGTACCGCCACACTTACATTGCTCTTGCAAAATGATTCATGATACAGAGAGCTCATCTACGTCGCACCGCCTCAACAACCCAACCCCCCCACCAAGACGATTGCGGATACGGATAACTATGATGATAATAAAGCTTTGCCAAAGTCGCTTAATATCACCAATGCCGAGCTAGTGACGAAAAATGGATCGGTAACTCCTTGTCGGCCGGATAGAGCAGAAGAAGAAGTGGAGCATGTCAACCTGCGTTGAGTTGAGGATGAAGGTACCTGGGTACCTACCTGCCTGGTCTACCTGGTCTACCTGGTAGGTAGGCACGCCAACAGCATAAAGCATAAAAGTCAACAACAGCACATTGGTTTCTCACCTTGCCAACCACGAATCGTCAAAGCACCCATCAAGCCATCCATTCAAACTCCCGGAAATGCCCGAAATGCCCGAAATGCCCGACATGCCCGACATGCCCGCAGAAGGAGTCTGGATTTCTCCCACTGGCCGCAAGGTCTTTCATTCCCCTTGAAACCAACCCCCGAGTATTTACGTCTCTGGTGCACGACCTCGGTGTCTCCCCAGAACTGGGCTTCTACCATGTCTACAGCCTCGACGACGATTCTCTCACTTCCCATATTCCGCGTCCTGTCTTCGCCTTGATCATCACCTCACCAAGTGACATGCAGAAAGCCGTTCGTCAAGAAGATGGCCTTCCAAAAAGCGTGAGCATCCAAGATTTGACGTACAGCGGAAGTCGTCCGAATGAGCCAGTAATGTGGTTCCACCAGAATATTGGGAACGCGTGCGGCACGTATGCGCTCTTACACAGTGTGGTGAATGGGGAGGCCAAGAAGTTTGTCGAAAAGGGCTCTGTGCTCGATCGACTGATGAAGGATGCAGAGCCCTTGGCACCTGAGGCGAGAGCGAAAGGCCTCTACGACAACTTGGAACTAGAAGAGGCCCATATGGGAGCAGCGAAATTGGGAAGCTCAAAGGTACCGTCCGCCGATATGTATGTTGACAATCATTTCATTGCATTCGTCAGGGGCAAAGATGGGCATCTCTGGGAGTTGGAAGGCTCAACGGACGGTCCTATTGATAGGGGACAGCTGGCCGAAGACGATGATATGCTCATTAGACATTAGACACGCTATCCAGCAAGGCGTGAAGACGTTTATCAGACTTACGGATGTAAATGTGAACTTTAGTGTCGTGGCTTTGGCAAAATGGGCATAGGCATCAGCTGATAGCTTATTGTGCAGAAAGTCCACCATATGATTATGGCTGATTGGCACCGCCGTGACGATGGAAGCCAAGCTCATCTAAACGACTTCCACCCTCAAGATCAGAAGGTGTGGTTTTTGTTTCTAACAGTATCATGCGCAACGTTGAGCGACATCTACCTGCATGGGATGATCTACTATCTCTGCAGAATCAACAGGCTGCGGCACGTTATTTACTCAAATTGTGAAGCCTTTGCGTTGCCTAGCTTGAGGCCACCCAACTGGGACATGGGTCTGCTACTACAAAAAAAAAAAAAAAAGCCCTTCTGATTATATCAAAGAAGAGAAAGCAGGGTTTGAATGCAGCTGTTAGGTATTCCAGGCTATGTCTTTCGGAGTCTGGTAGTGGAATATGGCCCGAAAATCTCGAGAATGTTGCTTGGAACTTTGGTAGGAGCCAAGTAGATAGGTCTGTCATGAGACAAAAAGAAGAAGATGACGACGAAGCTGGTTTGGGTTTGAGATGACGCAGGAACAGAAGCTCAAAAGACGATGCGTCGGGTTCTCAACTCACAATCCACGCTTGTCTGCTGGGTCCCACTGTAGGCAGTCACCAATCGGGTCATGCGCACGCGGCTTGCAGCGCGACTTCAGCCCCTGCATTGACCTGGTGTACCGAGTACCTATGTACCTACCTAATGCAGTAGTCGCTTCATGGGTCTTTGCCACTCACTCTCTTCGTTCGAGCGCTTGAACGCTTGGGATGTTCTTACCGTCGATACTCTGCTTGACAACGCCGTTGGCCTACGGGTGCTACGGGTGTTACATGGCCTTGTCCAACCCCTGGCCAGCATGGACAGCTCCCAACAAGCTCCGCTTATGGCCGCCGGCCTGCAAGAGGGCGATTTGGACTACGACCCGCCGGGGGAAGCTCACGATGACCGGCTTGCGAAAGCTGCCGCCGCAAGACCCGGAATCCTCGTGGTAGCGCTCACAGTTGCGGCTGGTATAAGTGGGCTTTTATTCGGATGTAGGTCATCTGACAGATAGACAAGGGAATCTTCTACTGACGGTCTGCTGCGTAGATGATACAGGAGTTGTTTCTGCGACCTTGGTGTCCATCGGCACTTCGCTATCGAACCGACAGCTCACGTCCATGGACAAGTCAATCATCACATCGTCAACCTCGCTGTTCGCTCTGTTCATTTCGCCCTTCTCATCTCTACTGGCCGACCGTCTCGGCCGAAAGAAAGTCATCTTATATGCGGATATACTGTTCATCGTAGGCGCCGTCATTCAAGCGACGTGCTCTTCGGTAACTTTGATGGTTGCCGGCCGCTGCGTCATTGGCGCAGGCGTGGGAGCAGCAAGCTTTGTGGTGCCGCTGTACATTGCAGAGCTCGCTCCTGCCTCGCACCGCGGAAGACTCATTACCGCCAATGTCATGTTCATCACGCTCGGTCAGGTGGTTGCGTATGTTATCGGGTGGGGATTATCGACATACGGCTCCCAAGGAACGGCTTGGCGATGGATGGTGGGTATCGGCGCCATGCCTGCAGGTGTGCAAGCTGCCGTCATGGCTCTTATGCCGGAAACCCCTCGCTGGCTGGTAAAAGTAGGCAGGTCTAGCCAAGCCAAGTCCGTCCTGCAGCGCGTCAACGGCGATGTAGCAAGCACAGATGATGCCTGTGCAATCATACGAGAAATCGAGGTCGAAATTCGGCAGGAGGAGGAAATCCGACATCTGCGAAGCCAGCAGTCGTCCAAGTCGGACTGGCTTGGCGCATGGAGGGATCTCTTCAGCGAGGGCAAGAATAGACGAGCTCTAGCCATCGCGTGTCTGCTGCAGGGTCTCCAGCAGTTGTGTGGCTTCGTATGTAGATGGCCGGGGCTTTGGGGACTCTACCGATTCGAACCATGGCTGACGATTTTTACAGAACTCACTCATGTACTTTTCGGCAACCATCTTCATGGTAGTCGGATTCAACAGTCCCACGCTCACCTCGCTCACAGTGGCCGTTACGAATTTCTTGTTCACCCTAGTTGCCCTGGCTCTTGTCGACAAGATTGGCAGGCGTCGCGTTCTGCTTTACTCGATCCCCTTCATGATACTCGGCCTTGTCTTGACGGCGTTTGGGTTTTCGTCGCTTTCTGTCGACAGCACGGAACCGAGCACTCCCATTAAGCCTGGTGCTGAAGGTGCAGCGTATGTAATCTTGATTAGCATCATGATGTACGTAGCATCATTTGCTATTGGTCTGGGCAACGTGCCTTGGATGCAAAGCGAACTCTTTTCATTATCGGTAAGGTCAATTGGAAGTGGCATAGCGACGGGCACAAACTGGAGTGCGAATTTTATTATCGGACTCACATTTTTGCCTCTAATGGATGCCTTGAGCCCGTCATGGACATTCATATTGTATGCCTTGATTTGCGGCGTTGGCTACGCTTTAGTGTGGATGATTTACCCAGAAACAGCTGGGCTAAGCCTGGAAGAAGCGACGGTATTATTGGAGCATGGCTGGGGTGTTTGAAGAGTTTTGCGAGTTTTACAGGGTTTACAAAGCTTCTATTCTTGGTCGTCATACAGACCTACTTCCAGAGCGAATACGCGGCAAAATCTTGGAAGAGAGAGAGTTCACGCAAGCGGACCGAGACATGTGGAGCAAAATAGCGGGAACCGCTTCTCCAACAATTATCCGAAATGGAGAGAGCGTCGGGGCTATACGGGATTAACTAGTACCGACCGAATGTCGGATACAAATCCCCGAAGCCGGTTGCTTTATAATAATTACGCCGCCTGCCATGCATGGATAGAGCGGCAGAATAGCAACTCGGATCTGCCCGGCCAATTGCCAACGTGCAGTAAGGGAGACCGGTGGAGTTAGGACCCGACCCGACCTGAATACCGATGACTTAACCGACAATAATGTGGGGCTCCGCGGCTTAGAAATTCTCTACCTATTGGCCTACTACAAGACTCTAGGATTTGTAATCACTAATGCACACCGCAAACTGCAAGGAACGATAGAGAACATGTATTAATTAATTTAATTGATTAAATAAATACATCATGATAAACGAAAGTGAACGTTGCGATGACTTGCGTTCGGGATGTGTGCCTCTAATTGGCTGCACAGCAACATTGTGCCTAAGGCATCCATGGGAAAGGGGTCGCTTCGGAGGTCCACATATTAACCGTCATCCCGAAAGCGCCGCCCGGGCAGGCAGAAGTCATAAGAGCAATTCTTTCCAGGAACTTTCCGTCCTCTGCTCACGAGCGGTGTCAAACGTCTTCCTCGCCCGACATTCTGCAAGAGCATCAGAAACACACCTCCGCAAGGCAGAACCACAGGGACCAACCACAGAAGGGTTCGTGCCATTGGTCACCCGTGTGGCAGCCTAGAGGGGGCAGCTCGGTAAACGCTGTTCCTATTGGCCTTGCGTACGGTGCGCGGTTGCAGTTATGACGTGAGCGGGACGAAGAAAGACTTACTTTCGACAGACTTTCCCGCTTTTCCATCCATGGACGCACCCCGTGGACGCTTCCATGGACATCCCACGGCCCCATTACGCCGGAGTGGGCTCTCAACTTAGTGTTGCAGACACTTCCTTCGCCTTCTCCTTGAGCCTCGGGATTTTTCTTACGGCCGACCGCTGCATTGCCAAAGTGGAGGGGCTTGTGGGACTTGTTGATGCTTGCTGAGAGGAGTATGTGCCAAGGGCGGGAGGATTCCTGGCCTGCTGGCTCAGGTCGTCGACGTAAATACAAACCGTATCCCCTCTACTTCCCGCTGATGGATATGCTACACATATCGATTGATGGTAGAATACGAAAAATAATCTATTTCATCTTGGCTTGTTCCCCATTTTTTGACTCTCGCTAGCCAGCTTTTGCGTGTCGTCTGTGTCCACGAGCCATCTACGAGCCGTCTACGAGCCGTCCACGAGCCGTCTACGAGCCCAGGTTGTTTAGGAACTAGCGTCATTGCGTGGAATTCCAGACAGTTTGGCAACAGGGTCAAAGGCGTCGAGTTGTGCCACTTGCGGTAGCGGACTTGGTCCGCATTCGTCCACTCGCCCGAAGAAGAAGGCCCTCAAGACACACCAGGTCCTTCCGCGATTCAATATTGTCGACGCTATCGATTATCTCCTTTTCCTCGACATCTTCCAACTTTCCTTACGGCTGGCAGGACTCCACTGGCAGGGCTGCTTTCTCCGCGTCATTAAACAGGCCGTGTCGCTGCACCTTTGCGGCACTTGCAGTTTAGACGTGACTGGCTCACAAACACATCCCACACCAAAAGAAAAAAAAAATATAAGAACCCGAGTCTTTCTCGAAGGCAACGGCACTAACCATGCCGATGGACATTGTTGACCAAGAGCTCATAGAGGCAGAGCGAGCAGCCTCGCCAGAGCGTTACCAACGCCGGGCCAGCAACGAAATCGAACGAGTCCTCTCCGCCTCGTCGGAATCCACGACGTCCCTGTCTCACAATGGCCATGGTTCCCGACGCAACATGAGTCGAATCTCGACGCAGAACGATCTTGAGAGACATCCCACAGAGTTAAGTCGAATTGCTACGGCGCGAAGCCAGCACAGTAACACTGTTGGAGGGGGGTTGCGCAGCCGAACAGCCAGCAGGGCGTCCAAGAGACCTTTGCCGGCGTTTGGTGCTGGCAAGCCGTATCCTCCGCCTTTACCAGACCGTGAAGAGTACGTCGTTGAATTCGATGGTCCTAATGATCCTTTGCACTCGCAGAACTGGCCGGTGCGGAGGAAGGTGTTCACGGCCGCCATGCTGGGGTACACCACCTTGACGTCGGCATTCACATCGTCTGTATTCTCGCCGGCCACGAATGTGGTTGCCCAGCAATATCACGTCGGATCCGAGGTTGGTCTCCTGGGTACAACATTCTACGTGCTCGGCTTCGCATTTGGCCCTGCGCTGTGGGCTCCCATGTCCGAACTGCGAGGTCGTCGTTTACCCATTGTGCTCTCCATGTTTGGCTTCTCCATTTTCTCCATTGCTTGCGCGACCGCCAAGGACATCCAGACCATTCTTATTTGCCGCTTCTTTTCAGGATTCTTCGGTGCCTGCCCGCTTGCAGTCGTCGCCGCTGTCTTCTCCGACATGTTTGACAACAGGACGCGAGGTATCGCCATCACGCTCTTCTCCGTCGCTACCTTTGCAGGTCCTTTTCTGGCCCCCTTCATCGGCGGTTTCATCGTCACGTCCGACCTTGGTTGGCGCTGGACAGAGTACCTTGCCGCAATTATGGGCTTCGTCGCTTTCGTTCTCGACCTGTTCTTTCTTGATGAGACGTATCCGCCCGTGATCCTGGTCCAGAAGGCTGCTGATTTGAGACGCCGAACTAAGAATTGGGGTATTCATGCGAAGCAGGAGGAAATTGAAGTCGACTTTATGGAGCTCGTTCAGAATAACTTTTCTCGCCCGATACGCTTGCTCTTTACGGAGCCCATTATCCTGCTGCTCTCCATTTATATGAGTTTCATTTACGGAATCCTCTACCTCTTCCTGACGGCGTACCCGCTTGTCTTTGTGGGCGTCCACGGGTTTACCCTCGGCCAGTCGGGTCTTACCTTTTTCGGTATGATTTGCGGCCAACTACTCGCTGGTATTGCCGTGTTTGTGCAGCAGCCATGGTACAACCGCAAGTTGGCCGGGAACAATGGTGTTCCTGTACCAGAATGGCGGCTGCCCAGCGTGATGGCTGGTGGTGTAGCTTTCGCGATTTCTATCTTTTGGTTTGGATGGTAAGGTCGGCCTCTCCTCGTCTTTCCACTTCTCAATGAATTCGAAGACTCTTGAACTGAAATCCGGGTCATCAATTCCCACTGACTTGGTTCTTGTTCTAGGAGTGGATATAAAAAGGACGTCCACTGGATTGTTCCTGCGCTCAGCGGCATTTTCAGCGGTTTCGGTCTCATGTCCATCTTCCTCCAAGCCCTCAACTACATTGTCGACGCTTACCTCATGTTCGCTGCCTCCGCCCTCGCGGGGAACACCTTCATGCGATCTTTGGCTGGTGCCGGATTCCCCCTCTTTGCGCGTCAGATGTTTGAGGGAATGGGCATTCAGTGGGCTGCCACGCTGCTAGGTTGCGTGGCAGTTGTGCTCGCTCCAATCCCGTTCGTCTTTTACAAGTACGGCAGCAGGATTCGAGCCAGGAGCGCATTTGCGCCGTCATTTGCAGCCCCGGCTATGCAGAATGGCGATGAGAAGACGAGTGAATCGCCCGAGGAGAAGGCGGACAATAATGCCGCGTTGGCTAGTGCACCCGCAAAAGAGAACGGTAGTGGCTTGAGGCAGCATGTTTGAGATATGATTAATAATAAAAAATAGAGATATGGTAATACATGACGAGACATGTTTGCATGGCGTTTTGTCAGGCTGGGGTCTGGCCTGGCCGCTGGTGGCTCATTTTGTGGAACTTAGGTACTAGAGAATTACAATTGCTTAAGAGCGACTGCGAACTCGCAACATAACGAATAATTTTTTTTCTTTTATTTTGATAATTTTCGAAAAGAAATCGTCCCTTCAGATATGGTCACACAGAATTCATGTTGTAAAGTTCGAGATGACGATAACGCAGCAGTTTCCACCCCAACGGCCCACTAGTGCGCTGGCACTTGTGGCGGTCATTGGGCAGTGATCAGACCAAGCTGTAGGGGGTTTCCTTGGCTGGTGCTCAGATGTCGAGGGAGCCTGACGATGGAACGCATACGGCCAGATCTCGAAGCGATATTGATGAGCAGCTTGGTACGACGCGCAAGGGGCCCTGGCCTGGCAGATAAGCACGCAGTAGTGAGCGAGCTAGACCCAAACGGGATAGCGGCCCTGCACATGGCGCCCAACGTTGGAGCAGAAAAGCTTGGTCACAAAAATATACCTCGCTTAAATTCGCGATATCCCTCTGCCCTTTGGCAGAAAAAGGAGATGCGTGTTCACATATACGGTGCATACGGGATACAATTGGGAACCTTGGCGAGAACAGCAAGGCTCGAGCTTGGGCCGATGTGAAGCTGACGGAAAATTATAGGCGACGCGCCCCACATGAGCTTGTTTGTTGTGGACACTGGAATCTGTATGGGGGGGAGGAGTAGATCGCCGTCACTTCTTTCCTCTTCACAATGCACAGGCTACGTCATCGACTGGCAGCGGCAACAAAACACGTTATTGTCCGTATTGTGCCCGCATGGATTCGCACCGGCCGGACGTATTTCTCCAGGGAGAATCCTGGCCTCGGGCTTCCACGCTCGCTGTAAATCAAATTCCAACACTCCTTCGCCTTTCCTTCCTGAGATTATCTCCCTCCATAACATCACCGCCGCAAGACCCGTTGCTTGATGTGCTGTGCGAGACGTGGTATCTCTGCTTACTTGCATCAGAGCACCTCACCCTTTATCTCGTCCGGTCGGTTGAACGACGAGACAAGACCCAGTTAACCTGACTTCTATAAACTTTGCCCCTTTGCTGCCTTGGCGCCCCATTGAAACCTTCGTTGGCTTCTCGACAACCATGAATGTCGATGACCATGTTGTGCCCTCGGGCCAGCACTACAGCGGCCGCAATCGCGTGCCTAACATTCAGCAATTTATGGACCAGCTGGATCGAGAGAAGAAGCAAAGAGACGCTGCCATTGATGCTGAGCTAGAGCAGAATAAGCAGGACAAGGGAATAACAGACCACAGCAACGCCGACATACCTGCCCGGAAAGATCTGCGGACTGTCCGAGATCCTGTCACGGGCAAGGACGTGCAGATCCGGGATGCAAAAACCGATTTTAAACAAGTGGTGGAAAATCCAGAAGTGAGAGAAAATCTCCAGGGCCAGCAACCTTTGGCACCCCAAGGTCTCAAAATCTCGTGCAAAGCTGACGCTCAGCATTAGTTGTCAGTCCCCAACGAAAACCTGGGCAAGTCGGCCACGATTGCTACCTCATCGGAACAATCTGGTGAGGACTATAGATATGCCCAAGACGTTACCGCCCCTCCCGATCCTGTGCAGCAGGGTGCAACTTCTGATGTGCCCATCCGGAGCGAGAAAACATCCGTCTTGTTCTTCAAGACACCTTCTGTCAGCTACGAACCAATGTTCGAAACGTTAGAGACAAGGGGCAACGTTCTCTGTGCAGGCATTTTCATCGCAATCATCCTTGTTGGAAAGTTTTTCGGTGGCCGACTGCTCGGTCTTGTTCCACTGGCCTTCTGCATTGCTTCTGGTGTGTTCTTGTGGATCAAAGACCTTATTCGACAAGGTCGTGATCTTGAGTGGTCGAGCGAACAGGAACGTGGAGAAACCGCGACGGTCAATCTCATCCCGGAGTCTGTCGAATGGATGAACACCATGATCGGGCTGATGTGGGGACTAATTAACCCTGAAATGTTTGCCTCAGTTGCGGATACGTAAGTGTGGCAAAGACTACCAGCCTCCAACTTTCAGATGCAGCATTTAGTAACACAACATGAAACAGACTCGAAGACGTCATGGCAGCATCTGTGCCTGGCATCGTGGAGCACGTTCGTGTGGCCGACATTTCGCAAGGAAACAACCCAATCAGGATCCTCAACATGAGAGCCTTGCCAGATAGTCATGTAAAGGACATCAAGGATCAAATTCATAAAGAGAACCAAGAAAAGATGGACAAAGACGAGTTGGCGGCTGTTGAACAAGCCGGCGAATTCTATAACATGGAGGTTTCCATCGCATATCATGCTAAGCCGTCTGGCGAGGATGTTGCATCTAAAGCGAAAAATATGGGAATGCAATTGGTGTTTTACCTTGGCATCAGGGGCCTTTTTGGCGTCCCCCTTCCGATTTGGGTCGAGTTGATTGGCCTTGTGGCAACTGCTCGGATTCGATGTCAGCTAACCCCGGATCCCCCGTTCCTAAAAACTGTTACCTTCACATTGATGGGCGTTCCCAAGGTGCAGGCCGGTTGCACGCCGATGATTGAAAAGGGAGTCAACATTCTGAACTTGCCTCTGATTTCCAACTTTGTGAACTGGGCTATCGGTGCAGCCGCCTCCATGTACGTGGCCCCCAAGAGCATGACGCTCGATATGAGCAAAATGCTCCAGGGAGACGATATCAAGAAGGATACGCTGGCCATGGGCGTCATGTTCATTCGCATTCACAAAGCAGTCGGACTCAGCAAGCAAGATGCAAGGGGCAGCAAAGGCGGCGGTTCTGATCCCTACATCACCGTCAGCTGGAGCAAATTCGGAAAGCCTCAATTCTGTACTCGCGTCATTCAAGATAATCTCAATCCCATATTTGAGGAGACTTGTGGATTGTTAGTCACCAGCGATCTCATCAAGGCGGACGAGCAGCTCTCTATGGAGCTCTGGGACAGCGATCGATCATCTGCGGACGATGTAGTCGGGAAGGTGGAGCTTAGTATTCAGAAGCTGATACAACATCCTGGCAAGATGTTTCCACAGGTTTCAAAGCTCCATGGTGTCAAGGCCGACAGCACAATGCCAGGAGAGCTGCACTGGGAGGTGGGCTTTTTTGGAAAAACCCAGTTTCGCAAGGCGCTGCGTACGCACGGCAAAGACATTGAATTGCCCAAGGAGCTTGCGGATAAGCCCGAATTCCAGGATGAGAAGGGAACAATCAACACGGAAGACGAGGATGCCGTGGAGCACACGCCGCCCGACCCCTTGTGGCCATCCGGTATTCTCAGCATTGTCGTCCATCAGATTGTCGGCCTTGAACTTGCGAACGTCAAGGGATCGTACGGAAAGCGCAAAGGTAAAGAATACCAGCCAGCTCGACCAGAGGCTGGCGAAGTCAAAGAAGAGCAAAGTCGAAAGCTTCCCAGTTCTTACTGTACCATCCTGGTCAACGACGACCTAGTTTACAAGACTCGTGTGAAGGTTGTGTCTTCACAGCCCATTTTCAACGCCGGAACCGAAAGGTTCATCCGAGATTGGAGATCGTCCATTGTTACGGTGTCTGTGCGCGACTCTCGCAACCGCCAGCACGACCCGATCATCGGCGTGGTGCCGCTAAAGATCTCAGACTTGTTGCAGACGAGCAGTGAGTCTACCCGCTGGTATCCTCTGGACGGTGGTGTCGGCTTCGGACGTATCCGTATCTCCATATTGTTCCGGTCTGTGGAGCTTAGACTGCCACCGTCACAGCTAGGATGGGATATCGGTACATTCGAGTTCCTGTCAGACACCATCACCACGACCAATTATGCCCCCGGTGCCAAGGTCAAGCTGAAACTAAGGACGGGAGGGTCGTCAGCTAGTGTCAAGAGACAACTTTGCACACAAGAAGGCGATGGGCTGAAGTTTAATATCTGTAGTGATGAGCACAACGAAAAACTGCGTCTTCCTGTCCGCCACCGTTACAGCTCACCGATTTTCATGGAGTTTCACGCTGTCGGCCACCGAAATGCTGATGCATTTGCCTCTCTCTGGCTGCTAGAACTCATTGACGGAGAAGTCAAGGAATTTGACATACCAATCTTCAAGTGCGATAACAGCACGCGCCTCGCGCAAAGTTACATCACGCATGAGAATTACCGCGAAACCCCTGATACGAAGATCGAACAAGTAGGTCGCGTCAGATTCAGAGGTCGCTTCTCCCCGGGCACGGACACAGACCACATCCGGTTTGTTAGCGACAATGACTCTCGTGAGACTATCGAGAGTTGGGAAGCATGTTATGCGGAAGGCGTTCGTCAACAAGAAGTTAAGACGGAAGTTCCTCCACTGGTTCAAAGCCTCCACGACAAGTCCTTGACTCATGGTCGTGATGTGCTCGCCCAGGCTGATGAGAAAGAGAAACAGAGGTGGCTGGCCAAGGACGGAACAGACTGGAGCGGAGCCTTTGGACAAGATCCCAAGGACTTGATGGCTCAGAAAGCTCACCAGGAGGAAGGTGGCGAGGAATATGACGATTTCTACGATGAGGAAGATGACGACAGCGATGATGACGAAAACCCAGATCTCGGCATTCGCGATGCGACGCACAATGGCACTGATGGAAGTGATGGAGGACGCAAGTCTGTCGACACGCAGATGACGAGCGCCAGTACGGCGTCGGACAGTGGTAGCAGCAGCATCAAAAATCCATACAAGGCATATAAAGATTATAAAGAACGCAGCCGCGACCTGCACCGCAGACACCGAGGATTGATGCAATGGAGGCCTTTGCGCAATGCGCAGTTTGTAAAAGACGAGGCCAAATATGCAGTGAGAAAGGTGAAGAAGCTGGGGGCTCTCGACGGACGGCAGCCAGATGTGGAAACAGAAGTGTGAAAGGAGGCCTTGTCTGAGCTCATGGCGCCTTGACGAATGCATCATGGATGGTTCGATTGCGGCGAGTTTCTTTGTTAGCAATTAGTTGGTGGGATGAGAAACAGATTATAATGCGATTTATTTCTGCAGGGGCGATTTGCATGGGATGACGCAGTGATGGTCTGAGTAGACTATGATTGAAAACACGGCATTGACGCTGTTGGCCTTGACTCGTCTTGTAACCTCTCCAAGTACGGACTGATGACGGACTGAACTCCAAAGTGGTGTCAGACGGATGTTGTCTGCTGCAGGATGCAACTGCGGGTCGCTGTTACGGCAGAAACATCGGTCCGACCAAGCCAACTGACCAATCACAGCGCCGCTCACTACGACACTGGTGAGCAGATGAGGCGATCACCACACAACAGCAGTGAGCAACACCACTGATCACTACTATGACTGGTAATCACGTAGTTATATAGAGCCTCACTACCTAGAACTATCTCCTAGCTTAGCCAGTCTTCAATACACAACGCTTTTCAAGCTATCATCACATTGCTCAGCCTGAACTGCCACGTGAATCTGCTTACATAAACCGACCTAGCCGTCACAGTCGCATGCCCTGCTCTATCGTACCCTGTACGTATCCGTGTCCAGCGCGCCTGCCTCAACCCACGGGTCTTTGGCTAGTGCCACGAGTCGACAGTCATCGTCAATCGTCAATCGTCACCTCATCATACCATACGCAGCCCTCTTGGAGCTCGCTAGAAAGCGTCAACACAAATCGGCTCGCTTCAGTGCGTGCTTGAGCGTACGCTCGCGCGCCATGGAGCCCAAGATGAGCAGCAGCAGCACGCCCCGCGGCGGCCATTTCCCCAGTACTTCTAGAACGCCTTCCATGGCCGGGAGAGCTGCTGGACCAGCTCCTCGAGGCACAAGCGCAGTTGTGCATTCCGCGCCTCCGACGGTCTCGAAGAGTCAGTCGACGCCGTTGCTGCGCCAGAGCCAAACCTCCATGGCTCCTTCACCCACAAAGCTGGCCGTTGTGCTGACCTCGCCATCAAAGAGCCATGCGGCAGCACAGGTCTCAGCTCGTACCCCCGGACAGAGAAGAATCCCTCAGCTTTGGGAGGTTTCAGAGAGCGCGACCCAGCAGGTCGAGGAGCCAAAAACAAAAACGGCCCAAGCAACCGCGGCCAGCCCCGAACCCCGTCCCTTGTTGGCCACATCCACACCGGGGAGACCCAAAGGGTGGAAACGGGGCATTGCGTACCCAGTCATGCGTGACAGACCACCAGAAAAGAAGTCACCTCGACAGATTCGCCAAGCTCGCGCCAACGCTCCCCCGCTGGTATGGCGCCGGCGAGCAGGACGGCCAGCGCGGCCACCGTCCCCGACCCCGAGGGAGCTGTACTACAAGGCAGAAGCCGACTTTCTACCGTTCCTATGCGAATGGAAAGGGTGCAAGGCAGAGCTACATAATGTGGACACGCTTCGGAAGCACGTCCACGTTGTCCACGGCCGCCGCATGATGCCGCAGACGTGCCAGTGCCAGTGGGCAGATTGCCAAGGGCAGGCACAGGCCTTTGCGCGCGTCCTCGACTGGCGGGCACACATGGAGGAGGCTCACTTTACGCCCTTCACATGGCACATGGGTGACGGGCCACGCAATACCAGCGACGCCCTTCCCAGGCTGCCGGACGGGGAGCAGGAGGAATTGCCGGATTACCTGAGAGGGCCGGACGGGCAGCAGGTTACGCCGTCGATCAAGAACCAGCAGCTGGAGGACTTTGCGACTTGGAGGGAGAACAGGCGGAGACTGAAGGAGCTGCTGATTTCGCGGGATCAGAACCTGCCTGATCTGTTGCCCGAGTCTTCTGGTGACTCTGACTAGATATCTGGCATTGGGGAGAGAGAGGGAGAGAGAGAGAAGGACGGAATCTGAAGTCTATGTAGTATTACCAATGGCGACGATAAAAATTGATCCACGGCCACCCAGCTCTTGTATAATGTGCGCTGCTCGAAGATGTTTATGCAGCATGCAAGACTCGACGAAAGAAATAATAATGATAATAATAATATTAATAATAATACAACTTGTCGGGGTTGGAATAGTTACACACCATGTTACCAGTAATACTGTATATAATTGGCTGTGCCCGACTCGTATCAACCGAGAACGGAGTCCAGTCCTGCGCCTCCGTCCGTCCAAGACCCGGCCGGTGGGCAGTGCAAGGGGCGGATGGATGTCATCTGTACGCACACGGAGTTGGTGTACCGACCGCAATTGTTCAATAGGACAGGACGGGAGCAGGAAGTTTCGTTTCTGAGGGACGGCTCAGATGCGCCACGGCCAGGATCTTCCCGCTTTGCTTTCTTTTTTTTTTTTTTTTTTTTCCTTTTTTTTTTTTTTCTAATAAAAAAAGGCAGAGGGTTTGAGAAAGGGAGGGTGCCATTGGTGCAGGATCTGCGTACGTATAGATGCATAGGTACATAGGTGCATACAAGGGCGGGAAGGACAGACAAGGGCGAGGTGAAGCGGGTGTACAGCGGGTGCATGTATACGCTTGTACTCTGCTGACTAACTGCGGTGCTGAGATGCTTACAAACCCGTCCGTCCGCAGCATTAATCCCCACCATCCTAGCCTGGTCGAGGTACATGCGGTCGAGGTAACCGTCCACTCGTCTTCGCTTCTTCCGTCCGTCTTCGCTGCACCGAGACGGCGTGGCCATGTCGACGACCCGCTCCTGCTGTCGCTGTGCTGCTGTCGCTGTGCTGCTGTCGCTGTGCTGTGCTGTCGCTGTGCTGTGCTTCATCTCAACCTCGTCGTCCAACTTCGCATCTCGCATCTCCCTCAATCAACCGCCCTCCCTCCCTCCCTCCCCCCCCCTCCTCCCACGCTATTCTTTCTTTCGTTCCCCTTTCATCGCTTTCCATCCACCGCCGCCGCACACGCACATTGCGCATTCTCCTCCAACCTGTTCGCTCTCTTTCTTCTCCTCTGCTTCGACGCCCTTTCTCGACCCAGTTCACGGACCATGGCCTCGACGCATTGATCCTCTCTCCAGACTTCCCAGCTTAGCATCACCACCACCTCCCATCAATCACCACCCAAGGCCGCCCTAACACCCTCCCCCCCCCCTCCTTCCTCCCTCCCCCCGACGCCATGTCGCCGTCCAAGTCAAACGGCTCCTCGGGTAGCCAGGTTAGCCACCGTCTGCGAAACTTCTTTCGAATGAACAGTGCTGCGAGTAGCGCCGGTGACAAGGACAAGACGTCTCCTTCCAACCATGCCGCTGCTGGCTCCGACCTGTCTGCTGGTGGCCCGAAATCGTCCCGTCACACAAAGTTCTTCACCAACACCGTCGGACGACTGCGCGCCCATACAGTCGCCAGCGAGGGCAATCAGCTCGAGGAAGCCATCAGCCCGACCGCCCACGCCAACCCTTACTTCGCCCACCAGGGCCAGCCAGGCCTTCGCCATCACAATGAGGGCTCCGTTCCGCCCAGCCCTCCTGACACTCCCGAGTTGAAGATATGCGGCCCCGATGGCGTGCCTGCTGACCAGGCTACCGCCGAGACCAAGGAGGAGCTGGCACGTCGTCTGCGAAGGGTTGCTAGTGCCCCCAACGCGCAGGGTTTGTTCACCAGTAATGTTCCTGCCATGCCCAATGAAGACCGTCCTGCCACTGCCGAGCTTGGCAAGGATCCCCTCATCATCATCGAGACCGATGCCGCTGGCTCAATCGCCTTCGCCGATTCCAACTCGGACATGTCCAAGAATGGCACTTCTGCCGCCGCTGCGACCGAGGATGTGCTCTCTGCCCTGCCGGCGCCCAGCACTGCTTTGGCATTCAGAAGGACATACAGCTCCAATTCCATCAAGGTCCGCAACGTTGAAGTCAGCCCCTCCAGTTTCGACAAGATCAAGCTTATTGGAAAAGGCGACGTGGGCAAGGTGTACTTGGTGAGGGAAAAGAAAAGCAGCAGACTCTACGCCATGAAGGGTGCGTCATTCATTCTCTTTTCTTTCCCTTGACTTGCTTTTTCCTCGGGCCGGAGCGACTTGTGGCAAAGTTGACTAACATTCTCACCTTGGCAGTACTGAGCAAGAAGGAGATGATCAAGCGCAACAAGATTAAGCGAGCCTTGGCAGAGCAGGAGATTCTGGCTACCAGCAATCACCCGTTCATTGTGACGCTATATCATTCCTTCCAGTCCGAGGATTATCTGTACTTGTGCATGGAATACTGCAGTGGCGGGGAATTCTTCCGTGCTCTCCAAACCCGCCCTGGAAAGTGTATCCCCGAAGACGATGCTCGATTCTACGCTGCCGAAGTCACCGCCGCTCTCGAATATCTCCATCTGATGGGCTTCATTTATCGGGATTTGAAGCCGGAGAGTATGTCCCCAGTCATCTGTTTCATCCTCAGCTGTACTATTACAAGGACGCAGCCGCTAACTACAGCTCCACAGACATCTTGCTTCATCAGTCAGGCCACATCATGCTTTCGGACTTTGACCTGTCCAAGCAGTCCGACCCTGGCGGCAAGCCCACAATGATTGTGGGCAAGAACGGCGCCAGGACGGATGCCTTGCCGACAATTGATACCAAGTCATGCATTGCTAATTTCAGGACGAACTCATTTGTCGGCACCGAGGAGTACATCGCGCCCGAGGTTATCAAGGGTAGTGGCCACACAAGTGCTGTTGATTGGTGGACGCTGGGAATTCTGATATACGAAATGCTCTATGGCACCACTCCTTTTAAGGGGAAGAACAGAAACGCTACGTTTGCCAATATCTTGAGAGAAGACATTCCGTTCCCTGATCACGCAGGGGCGCCACAGATTTCAAAGTAAGCGTCAACAGTCACACAATCGCTCACCCAGACCTACCTGTGGGAGATGACAGGCGACCAAATGCTGACATTGGTCTTTTTCTTTTCTTTTCTCGCAGCCTTTGTAAATCATTGATCCGAAAACTCTTGATCAAAGACGAGAATCGTCGGTTGGGAGCTCGGGCTGGTGCCTCCGATATCAAGGCCCATCCTTTCTTCCGAGCGACTCAATGGGCTCTCATCCGCCACATGAAGCCTCCGATTGTCCCGCACCCCACCAAGGGCATCGACACTGTAAATTTTCGAAACGTCAAGGAGAGCGAAAGCGTGGATATCAGCGGATCAAGGCTGAAGGGCGTCCCACTCGACAGTGGTTTGGCGACCCCGGGAGCCGAAGTCGGCGACCCGTTTAGCGAGTTCAACAGCGTCACCTTACATCACGACGGTGATGACCATCATCACATCATTCTTCCACCAACCGCGAAGCAGGTCAGCGCTTCATCATAGTCGCAGCGCGGGGCCGTTCGCGTTCGCCCGACTTTGAGCGATGTGTAGAGGTTAAGCATCGTCGGCTGCTTTCCCCTGAAGCAGTTTCCTCCTCAAAACCATTCAAAGACTTGTGGTTTCTCTCCTGTTTGCCGCTACCTTGACGAAACATGCATAAGCAATGTGGACGAGACCGAGGCTGAGTCTTGTTTCGTTTGTCTGTGTCTTGCGAATCTCAGCGTGCATTACGCATTTAAGAAAAGACAATGAGGTGGATTGTTTGTCTGGCATCTTGAAACGCCTTACACCTGTCATTCGGCACTGATCAAGCGGTGACCACCGCTTCCGGATGGTCTGTTTCGCTCATTAGTAAGGTTTTGGCTTTGATTCAATTTTATGATTTTTATCCTTTTTGGTTCCTCCCCTAGAGAGAAAAGCGGCGTCCATATAGCTACTGTTTTTTTTTTTTTTTTTTTTTTTTTTAACTTGTCAGGCGTTTGGTGGGAAAGTATGGATGGACGAAAGAGATGTACACTGTGATTAGGCCATGAAGGTTGACGCTCAACTAAATAGATAGATCAAGCAAGACCATCATTTATGACTCGGCACGTGCTAGAATCATGTGCTGATGAGGGTTTTTTTTTTTCTTTTCCTTTCCTTTTCTTTTCTTTTCTTTAGTCGGGTGCTGTGGTTGCGCAGTGTGCTGCTAGATCGTCACTCTGCGCTTGGATGACCAGGCGTAGTGCAAGTCATCTGCGTCGGGTCATTCACACGCACATGAAGCCGGGCCAATGCTATGTGAATTGACTACAGCTATCCAGGCGAGGCAGGTTTTTGCCTGCTGTGCGTGCCAGCTCAAGACAAGCTAAACCTCGGACCTTTTCTTTACTAGACGAGCCGTTACTGGTAATCGTTACATGTCACGCAGACGTCAGACCTTTCCCTATTACAAGACGAGCCGTTGTTGGTAATCGTTACATGACAAGACGCAGCTCAAACTATAACCTATCTACAAGACAAAGCCAGTATTATTCCAATCCATGTCCAGACGCAGCCTCAAACCTTCCGGTATTATTCCTATCCCATGCCCTGGCCTGCGGAGAGCAGAGGCCTGCTTCGTCCGGGAACTTGGCGCAGCTGGGCGGCACTCGAAAGACGGCGTGAAGATGAGCTCGCCATGCGCGAATCTGGCCTTGATTTGTGCCGTCATGTCCAAGTCAGGTGGCAATTTCATTTGCGCATGGCCGTTATGCAAACAGGCAGCATTCCTCGCCAATCAAGTTCGCTCCTAGGTCTGCATCGTCACCTCCCTTGCGTCTCTCTGCCGGCCGATCCTCTCCCTGCCGTCCATCCACGGGCGCAGGACGGCCGGGATAGCCACGGTGCTCGTCTCTTCGTCCCACCCCTTCTCCAGCAGCGCGGCAATGACGCGCGGCACCGCGAGGGCAGTCCCGTTGACGGTCCAGGGGAACGTCACCACGCCGTCGACCTGCGTGCGCGTGGCCAGCCGTCTGGTCTGGTAGTCGGTGCACATGCTGGCCGAGCTGATCTCTCCCCAGCCGTCGTGCTTGTCCTGCCTGCTGGGGAACCAGGCCTCCATGTCGACCTTGCGGGTGGCCGAGGCGCCGAGGTCCCAGGCCGGCATCTCCAGCACGCGGCAGTGCAGGCCGAGCGACTGGGCTATCTCGGTCTGCACGTCCAGCATCTCCTCGAACAGGTCCCCCGACGCGGCCTGGTAGGGCTCGGTCCAGGCAAACATTTCCACCTTTGTGAACTCGTGGACGCGGTAGAGGCCCTTTGTGTCGGCGCCGCGGGCGCCCGCCTCGGCGCGGTAGCATCTTGACACGGCGACTCGCTTCATCGGCAGATGCTCCGCGTCGATGGTCGAGTTGGCCTTCATGCCCGCGAGGGATATCTCCGACGTCCCGGCCAGACACATCTCGGGCACGCCCCTCTTCGCGTCGGCTTGCGACTGCGCAATCGTGTACACTTGCTGCTCGCCGTTCTGGTCCCGCGGCTGGAACCCGCAGGCCGCCCCGATGTGGCTGTATACCATTGTTGGCGGCGACACCTGCGTCCAGCCATGCCTGGTCGCCACCGCGAGGGCGTACTGGATCAGGGCCTGCTCAAGCTGCGCCGCCTCGCCTAGGAGGTAATACCACCCCCAGCCGGCTGCTGTTGCCGCGCCGGAAAAGTCAAACAGGCCCAACTCCGAGCCGATGTGGACGTGCGACCGCCAGGCCGGCGAGTCGTGTGCCTTGTCGAACTCGGGTGCCTCGTTGATGTAGCTCAGCAGCAAGGGCTCCCCTTCCAGAGGTGTGTAGCCACTCGTCAGGTTGGGAATCTCGAGCGCCAGCGCCTCCATCTTGGCCACGGCCTTAGCCTCGCCCCTTACAATGCTGGATAATTCACCCTTGAGCCGCCTCGCCTCCTCTTGCACCTCGGCCCGGCTCATCTCGCGTATGTCCTTCAGGTCATCGTCGCCGCTGGTCGTGGCGGGGTTGGCCAGGACCTTTTGCAGCAGGTTGCACCGTTCCCGTAGAGACCGTCCTTGCTTCTGCAGGTCTTTCCAATTGCCATGTAATTCGAGGATTGCGGCGGGGTTTTGCGCTTTAGAGATGTAGTTGCGCTCACGGCAGGTTTGCTCATAGCGATCCGGATTTTCGCGAATGGCCTTGATGTCGATGATAGGTTTCGGTGCAATGGAGGGGCGTTTGTTGTCAGCAAAAGTGCGCGCCGAGATGGCGTGAGGCCGCAGACGGTGTGTCCTATTGCGTAGATGTGCTAATGGCCGGTTCATTGGGGTCGGTTATGCATCTGGAGCCAGAGACTTTATTGTTGCTCATCTCAAAGCTTTCGATGGGTCGGTCGGTCTTGTCAAGTGAAGCTTGAAGCTTTTTTCGAAGCTTTTCGAAGCTTTGAATCTTAAGTTTAAGGAAAAAAAAAAAAAAACACTTCGGCCTAATGCAATTACCCGCTTTGGGTCGGTAGCCAGCCGCCACAACCACAACGCTCATGACGTACACTTACTTCCTCACGAGTCCCGGAGAACAGTGCAACAACAGACATTATCGAATAAACTAACAGGAAGCCAATGATGCTGCTTGGGAAGCACCCCTGTCTACGTATGCTGAGACGTCAGTCCTGCGTCGAATTCACCGTGGTATTTACTTGAATGCCATCAGCATGCACCGTTCCCGCTACAACAAATTGCCCCAAACGCCCAAAGTCCAAACCGCATGATGTCCTCCGCTACCACGCATGAAGCCGGTCGTACCCATGCTCTGTCGCTGCTGAGCTTTGACATCGACTTCACTTGGCCGCGAGGCTCCGCTCGCGCCGTGCTGCAACCACATATCCCGTTCTATCGTAGCCATGGCTGGAATCTTCAGCTGACACAGCAAGCTTGCGCCAGCCCACGCGCCTAGCGAGTGAAGGGCACGGAGCTGCCCTTGAACCTGTTGATGAACTGGCCTGTTTCGTGCAATCTTGGCCTCCACTACATCCTCCTGGGAATCCGTTGTGCCAGTCTCGGACCGCAGCCCATCGGAATCATCACCACCCGATTCAGATGTCGCGACGGAGGAAATGCTAGACCGTTGAGCACTGAGATTGCTTTTCCGTCGAAGCCTGTGGATGTTTCGCAGCTGTTCCACCCCTTTACCAAACACGGGCTCCCAACCACGTTGCGCAATCATGCTAGTCAACTCGTCCATGATTCTTTCCTTGAGACCCAGGATGTTCGAACAGCCGCCCGTGAACACAATGCGAGACATGCAGATTGCTCGCACGTCTACTGGTAGCTGCAGCAAGTGCTGGTACACGAGTAGATGCAGGGGCAGTTCGTGGTCGTCAAAGGTTGACCGCGCGGCCGAGGGATCGAAAAATGCGTCGTCGCAGACGTCAGCCAGCTTGTTGAATGGGATATGAAGCGTTGTGGGTGGGTTGGTAGAGCGAAGAGGCACCTCCACGATGCCACTTTGTCGACGGCTGGATTCCGCTTCGTTTTCATCCTGCTCTTCAACAGTATCCAATTGCGTTGACTGTCTCTGGGATAACTTGAAGGCCGAAGGCCGACACCACATTAGACGGCATAGAATATCTTCACACTCCTCAAACGATATCGCTTTGTGGCCACACCCGTCGTCATCTTCTGCCATTGGTATCAGGCCATGGAGGAGCTTGTACAGCTCTTCATTTAAGCTCTTGCCGGCTCTGACTGTTCTTGAGCTCTTGACCTCTCTGTATTCATACACACTGGTCACAACGGTTTCGTTCCACCCCGTGTCTATTACCAATGCAGAACGGATACCAGCTCCGATGGCTACCATTGTTGGTGCCGACACGAGAGAAACAATGGGCGTTTGAAAATTGACAAATAAAGTGTCGAGCACTGACGACAGTAACGGTATTGGCAATGCTGAGTCTAGCACAAGTCCGACTCGTCTAGGTCGCGAGTCAATGAGCAAGAACCTAAGCTATCGTCAACAAGGTCTGAATCCTGCTGTGAGCAGGGCAGGAGACGGTTACCTTGTGAAAGCATCTCGCAGCAGCCGGTCCAATTTATCCCGAAACAGCCCCAAATCAATGTCTCGTATATCGTATCGCCATAATTCGTAGTCAGGAGCCCATTTCGCCGAGTTCCTGGGCCTTGGGTCCTGCCAAGCTCGAAAATCTCCAACTCGTCTTTGATGATCGGGTCCACTTGTGAGGCAGGTCTTGGGTGAGGAGTCTCCAGCAAAACCAGCCCGGATAAAGCGCGATCCCAGCTCTAGGACGATAAAGTCTTCCTCTGCTCGAACTGTGGACGGCGATCCAAAAGAAGCTGTAATGGTTCTCGGCGGGGTGTGAGGTGTCGAGGAGCTTGCCGCAACTTGAGACGTCGACGACCTGATGCTAGCCACGTTTCTATGAGCAAGCGCGGCAGTTGCATTAGAAGACATGGCTATGGCTGCACATGCGACGCCAGGATCTGTACGTCTTGTTCACCAGTCTCCAGCTCCAATACGTTACCTTGTGTCGACCAAGTACCTACCTAAGTAGGTACTTGTCTTGACAATCGATCGCAGTCAAATGGCAGCAGTCAGTAGCAGTCAGTAGTAGTCAGTAGCAGTCAATCGTAGTAAGTCGTAGTATGCAACTATCGAGTGCATGAACCCCCCCTGCCATCCACCCCTGATGCACTAAAACAAGCTCGGCGCCTAAAACGCCGACGCGCCGATAAAGTCAACAAAGTTGCCTGTCGCCTCAGTGACGTGGGAGGGAAGGACGGAGGCGCTTGTCATCATCCATCGTCAACTTTGTAGCTTCTCCTACTAGTTGCAGCCCCTATTTGGCCGGCGATGCTTATCTACGATGGGCATAAAAAAGTAGGCGCTTTCTTTTTGCTTATATCTACAACGCCCTCAAAACATGTAACTGACTTGAAAACAGCATTTATCCAGAACTCGGGGCCTGCAGGCGTGTCGCCTTGTCCAAGCTAGCAAGTGATTGCCTCGAACTAACCAAACGCCCTTATCGAATAGCCATTGACATTGCGATATGGCAATTTCAAAGTCAAGCTGCAAAAGGTGCAGTATTTGGCTTGCAAATCTCTCTTTCAACTGTCAAGCTGACTATTATCAATAGGTGGGACAAATCCTGCAATCCGCACCCTCTTCTATCGGCTTGTCCGACTTCTTGCCACTCCCATACAACCCATTTTCGTCTTCGATGGACCCTTGAAGCCGGCCATCAAACGTAACAAGAAGTCAGGACGTGGCGATGGATATGCCATTGCCATGTCAAAGCGCCTCGTACGGCTGTTCGGCTTCGCCGTCCATGACGCTCCCGGCGAGGCAGAAGCAGAGTGCGCATTGCTGCAACGTCATGGAATTGTCGATGCAGTTTTGAGCGAAGATGTCGATACGATCATGTTTGGATGCACAAAAACACTGCGAAACTGGTCGGCGGAAGGCAAGAACGGCGCACCAACTCACGTGTCCCTGTACGACGTAGAGGACATGAAGCTGGCAGATCGGGGTCTTGACCGAGAAGGGATGGTTCTGGTAGCGCTGATGAGTGGCGGTGATTATTTGCCTGAGGGTATACCTGGTTGCGGCGTCAAGGTGGCATGTGAAGCGGCCAAAGCAGGCTTTGGCAGATCAATATGTCGTTTGAAAGCCTCCGACACGACGGGGATTCAGAAGTGGCGGGAATCTCTGCAACACGAATTGCGAACCAACGAGCAGAGACTATTCCGCACTAAGCACACCAAATTAGCCATACCGGATGACTTTCCGAATCTTGAAGTCCTGGGTTACTACACCCATCCTGTCGTGTCGCCTGAATCCAGCTTGCCGGAGATACGGCAGAAGATAGAACAGAGAATCGACATTCAACTGGCGGCTCTGCGTGAGTTCACTCGGGAGACATTTGACTGGAATTACAGAATCGGTGCCATCAAATTTATTCGTGTACTGGGCCAAGCGCTACTCGTGCACAGAATCACAGCGGAGAGCTCCGCCAGCGCTCAGCATATTAAGCGTATCTCTGGGCGAAGAACACATTTCAGCACAGATGGCAGCCCTGAACTGCGAGTAATGTACGTACCCGAGGAAGTTGTTCCGGTTGACATGACGAACGAAGTGGATGAGGTCATCAAGCATGGTCGCACCGGGCTTGCACTAAACAGCGACGACGATCTCGATACTCCAGAGGCCGCAGGCGACACACTCAAACTTTTTGATATTACCAAGCCGGACCTAGCTTGGGTTCTGGAAGGCCTGGTGAAGACATCGGCACCTGCGGCATTTCAAGAATGGCAAGACAAGGAGCGCAGCAAGGCTGTGCGAAAATCCCCCTCGAAGAAGAAGGCGGGTGTTGCGAAGTCTACGAAGGCTTCGGATATGCCTCATGGGTCCCTGGATAAATATGTCAAAACCACGAAAGCATCGACCAGCCAGATCTTGTCCAAGCTACCTCCCGATACAGGCTCGAACCCATTGCCCAGCAGCCCTTCCCGCCCTGTGGTCCGCCCTTGTCCAAGTAAGCAAACCTCGTCCTCGCCCAGAAGCAAAAGCAAAAGCAAAAGCAAAAGCAAAAGCTCGGTCAAAAGCTCGGCTGTTGATGTTATCGACAACTCACCATCTACGCCTAGACCGGTCAGACTCCCAGAAAAGCCAGAAGCGATCTATATATCGTCTAGCCCTCCAGCGGCAGCATCCGCCCCGGCGCCAACTCCGTCTCCCGTGTCCCCCTCACCCCTACGGCCATCTTCGAGTGCAGCTTCAGGCATTCCACAGCCGGATGAAGTGCCGAAGGCAATGCGGCCTAGTTCTCAGAGCGATTGCCCTCGGATACTAAAGGTTTCGCCGAGGAAGCAACCACGGAAGAGAAATACTACTCTTGGAAGCCAAGCGTCACCAAGTCCACATCTGAAGCAAGCGTCCATGGAGCTATTTGTCAGCAAATCAAAGTTCTCCCTCGCGGATAGCAGTGAAGCGCCTGAGCTGCGGGCATCGGAGCACGAAGAAGATGATGATTCCGACCTGGAACCACTTTCATCGCTCATGCAGCCCGCATCAAGGGTCAAGGGAGCTTCAGTAGAACGCACCACCCTGTCGCAGAACCAGGATGCCGAATGTAAAGAAAGGACTTCATCGCCTGGGAAAGGAATGCTGAGAATGCGAGCTTCTGCCGCGGGGTTCTACGAAGAGGTCGAGTTGGATGCCGGAGAGCGTGATGCCCGGCTAGGAGCAGGAGGCAATAAGGCAACCGTCCGACGGAGCGATGTCTCGATAATCGATCTCACTTGATTTTTTGGGCATGTTGCATTAACAAAGTTGTATACGAATATGAGGGGCATGTGCCAAGTTTCATAATGCATTGTTTATGATTTTTTACGTCTATGCAAAGACTGTCTGGCAAACTAAATGGTAGCAATACAGATGCTTTATTTACCTGGGTTCTCGTGCGGTACATGACCGTCTGTCTCAACAAGCCACCTACCCTCAGTCGTTGTCGTGAATGCTGATCATGCAGAAAGGCATCCTTGTCTCTTTGAGCACGAGAAATGGCCGCCGCCCCGGATTCGCATTCAGCGCTTTTCTCGCTGCATTTCCTCGGTTAGACGAGCAAACCCGTTTGGTGCCGAACCGTAGATTATGCCGACATCAAGTGCAAGTAGCAGTTGTATCCCTGCCGGTATGGTCGTGCCTATATACAAACGAAGCAAAGCCCGGCCCGGCCGAGACTCGTACCGATCCAAGGCCCATGTGCCGGATTCCCAAGAGCACAAAGACGCAGTAGCCTACGCCCCGTCCATCTGGACGTCGGGATCGACCTCGGTGCCCAGGTCCCTGCTCTCGAGGAAGGTGCGGCCCAGCAGCTCCGGCGGGAGGTACGTCTGCTTGACCCTGCCGTCGCGGTAGTTGGGGGGATACTTGTAGTCGGCGCCGCAGGCCATGTCGCGCATCAGGCGCGTGGGGGCGTTGCGCAGGTGCAGCGGGACGGGCAGGCTCGCGACGCCGGGCTCGCGCAGGGCGGCGTAGGCGTTGTTCAGGGCGCGGTAGGCGCGCGTGCTCTTGGGCGCGAGGCACAGGGCGACGGCGCAGTGTGCCAGGGGTATACGGGCCTCGGGCATGCCCATCTGCTGCGTGGCCGTGTAGGTTGCCGTCGCGAGGGGGAGCAGCGAGTTGTCGGCGAGGCCGACGTCCTCGGAGGCGATGACGACCATGCGCCGGGCGATGAACAGGGGGTCTTCCCCGGACTGCAGCATGCGGGCAAGATAGTACACTGCCGCGTCGGCGTCGTTGCCGCGCACCGACTTGTGGAAGGCCGAGATGGAATCGTAGTGCTGGTCGCCGCCGCGGTCGTACACCAGCGTCTTGGTCAGGGACGACTTGATGTCCTCCTTGGTGATGCCCTCCGCCCGCGTCGTCAGCGACAGGGCCAGCTCGAGCAGGTTGAGCGCCGTCCTGGCGTCTCCGTCGCTGAACCTGGCCAGGTATCCCATCATCTCTGCGTCCATCAGCGGCGTGGGAGGGTACACGGCCTCCTCGGCCGCCCTCGCCCTCTCCAGGATGCCCATGATGTCCTCCGTCGACAGCGGCTTGAGGGTAAAGGTCCTGCAGCGCGACAGCAGCGCGTTCGCAACCTTGAACGAAGGGTTCTCCGTCGTCGCGCCTATCAGCGTCACCGTGCCGGCTTCCACGGGCCTGAGAAAGACGTCCTGCTGCGACTTGCTGAAGCGGTGGATCTCGTCGCAGAAGATGATGGTCTTGCGCCCCGTCAGGTTGAGCTCGCTCGCCGCCTCCTCGAACAGCTTCTTGCACTCGCCGACCCCCGTGCTGGTCGCGTTCAGCTCGATGAAGCGGCTGCCGACCATTTGGGAAATGCACCTCGCAATCGTCGTCTTGCCTGTCCCGGACGCACCCCACAGTATCATCGACGGCACGCGGTTCGACTCGATGAGCGATCGCAAGACGCCGTTGGGACCAACGAGGTCCTGTCCGCATACCTCGTCCAGCGTCTTGGGCCGCATCCTCTCTGCCAGGGGCGCACTCCGCTGCTTCTTGGCCCTCTTCACGGCCCTTCCCTCGTCCAGGTTCCCGTTCGTCCCGTTGCCCGCGCCGTGCACCCCGTTGGCTTTCACGTCACGCTCCGGAACACGACTCGAGAGAGCCGCGCCATCGTTCTCCGCCCCGGGCCCTTCCTCGAACGCCCTCTTCTTCCCGATGACGGGCGCAAAGGCCCCGTTCGCAGACGGCGCCAGTGTCTTGCCATCTGACTGGATTCGCTTCGGGGCCGGCGTAGAAAAGAAGGTGGACGCGCTCCGCTTCTGCTGGGAGGGCGTCTGTGTTGCTGGCGCCGCGTTCGATGCCTGCGATGTCGGCGGCGACTCCCGGGCTGTGTCGACGACGAAGCTCGTGCAGCCCGAGTCGATGTGGTTGTTGATTTCGGACGGCTTAACAGGTTTGTTGCATATCGGACAGTCGACTGCCATGGCCCGGTAGTTGGCAGAAGATGTTGCGGAAGGACTGAGACGCGGGGCTTGCTTGTACCGGTGAAAAGAAGCAGTTGGTTTGTGGTGGAATTCCGCCTGTACCGAGTTGCGCAGTCCGCGTGTTTCTGGAATTTTCCTCCTCTGCCCCTAACGGGATGGGATGGATGGGTAGTGGTTGTGTCGGTTCGGTTTCGTTGCCCTGCCGCGCCGCGCCGCGCTTGGTGTGGGGGCAGAGGTCTCGGCGGTCCCGGACGACTTGTCAAATATCCAATATCGTAAACACGGCCGTGTCTTCGGATTTCCAACATTTTTTTTTTCTTTCATTGTGAACTAATACAACCCTTGGCTTCAATGTGAACCGTCTAAAATCCGAGCCGGCACACCCAGAAGGTTCTAAGCATCACTTTACAGCAGAAAACAAGTGCTTTTACTTCGCCCAGTCCCCTTGAACCGCCGTCCATGATTCAAGCTCCATCTATTCCGAAATGACTATTCTTACCCCCATTATCGCGTTGTAGACCTATGAATATAGCCGTAGCCGCCCACGAGCACTCCGTCCCAGCACACATGTCGAAACAACCACAAACTCCCCCTCCCCCCCCTTCACAATTTAAACGCCGAAAACATATGCTGTTCGGCAACGCCGCTGACGTTGCGCCGTGTCATCCATCAGTCGCTTCCAAGTGATGCTAGATGCCCCTCCTATAGAGACTGTGAATGAAAAGAAAGAAGAAGAAGAAGAAGAAGAAGAAGAAGAAGAAAAATAAAATAAAAAGGGGGTTGGTTCCGTTGTCCCGCTGATATTGGCACAGCTATACAACCGTCTCTCGCGCAAAAATCCAAGATTTACTAAACCGACGTCTTCATTGTCCGAATTTTCGGCGATGAAATGGCATTTTCCGCTTTTCTCTTGCCCAATACAGGTTCCGGCGTTCTTCCCGAGAACCCGGGCGTTGCCTCGCGGTCCCTGGTTGCCTCTGCATGGCAAGATGCGTGAAAGGCCCTGTTGCCAACAAGCACGGCGTCAAGCCAGACCCATTCCTGCGCCGTGTCCAGCCACTTGTTCTCGAACTTCTCCTGACAGATGGGACAAACATTGTTGGTTCCACTGGCAGGATCTGGAACCGGGATATACTTAGGTCCCTGTTCGGCTTCCAGAGCCTGACGAGCGCCATCGTCCGACGCAGAAACGTGCTCTGAATCGACTACTTCACGAGAACGGAGCCAATCCTGCGAGAATACTATCAGTCATGTCGTGTACAAGAAAAATATCGTATTACTATAGCTCGGAAACGTACCTGATGGTCCACATACCAGCTACGGTGTGTCCCTCGCTTCTCTGCTTCAGTGGCTCTTTGGTGGACGCGGAAATGCCAATCCATGTGGGCCATTTTCTTCTTCTTCCCTTCTTCGTCGTTCTTAAAACGCCTCCCACATTGCGTACACGGTGGCCCGAGGTTGTCATACAATGCTGCGATGGCATCGGGACGGTACCTGGTTCGTGTTAGATGTGTCATCTTTATTCTGCCAACAAGTATGCCGGTCACTTACTGTTGCTTCAAGGCCGCTTCATTCCAGGTGCCACCATTCACCACCCCATCACCATGCTGGATGACAGCTGCTTTGGCAGAGGCCAGAATACTGGATATGTTTGGAGGTAGGACTGGCGGTGGTGCTGTTTGGGGATGAGCAGCCGCAGGACTTGGTGCATTCGTTGATGTAGAGGGAAGCATGCCAGCCTGGCGAAGCTGGTTTAAAAGTGCCAGCGGGTCATGCGGCGGTGGCTGTGATGGTTTGACCATCTCAGCAGGGACTGGAGGCGGTGATCGAATCGCGGGAGTCGCTGTGAACGGAGGCGGCGTGAGAGCCGATGATGGGCCTTGAGACATTGCTTGCCTAGCCATCAATGCCGCCATCGCCCCCGGGCCCAGAAGGGCGTCGAGAGTCACTTGAGGCTTGTTTTCTGGTGCTGACACTGGAGCTGGGGTTACAGATGCAGAGTGAGACGGCATGTATCCTGGAACCGGAGTAGAGTTCTGGGATAAAGGTGCTATCCTCGTCACGGCAGCAGCAAGTTCAGTTACTTTGTTTTTAATGAGCTCAAGCTGGTCAGGAGGCAAACTTGTACGTTGCACGATGCCCTGGAGATCAAGGAGAGCTCTAAGTCTGTTTTGGATACTAGCATCATGTGGGTTCTGAGTGAATTCTGCCTTCATGGCAACAATCAAGTTCTGAATGTCATTACTCAACGTTTCTACGCTTATTCCAACCGGTATTGCTGCCCCCGCAGACCCATATGGCCCGGCAAGGGGAAGTTGGAAGGAACCCGGGGTAGAAGCAAGTGGTTGAGGAGCTGATGAGTTTGGCGGAAACTGGCCGTTTGTCAGATGAGTCGCAACTTGGGCACGAACCTGAGCAGTAAATGGATTTACCTGGGGCTGGCCGGGATAGGGCCCTGGCTCGCCTGGCAGTCCTCCATTTACATAGGGATATTGTGGCTGTGGGTATGCTCCCGGTGGTCCTCCGAGACCGCGCATTGATGGAGGTGTAGGCGTATTGCGATGTGGCATCATAACTGGTCGAGGCCGCCCAGGGATTGGGCCATGTTGCGGCATTGTTGCTGCCCTAGCCTTCATCAGAGCATTTTCGATCGGCCGGACCAGCTCATGCGAGAAGACCGGTCGCGTATCCATGGATCCAGGAACAGGGTCCTTCCACGTCCTTAACATCTCTTCCATCTTCCTCCGTACGTTGCTGTCCACAACAGCATAGGATTCCATAAATGTTTTAAACAGATTTCGGCCGAAGTATAACGTGTAAGGGGTGCCGACATTCTTGACAATAGAGTCCAGGACATAAAGCGACGGCAGCTTCTTACTCGGTGGTGTCTAACAGTGAGGTTAGCTATTATCATGTTTGCCGATAAACCAGACCTGCCCAGACAGAAAAAAAAAAAATCTCCCTACCTTCAATATATGCTGCTGTAAGACCTCAGCGATCGCCAAGGCATGCTCGGTATTCTCCCGTGCAATGACCGTCAAGTTGCTAATTTCAAACCTCATATTCGAAGAGAGATCCTCCAAGGCAAGGCGGTAGTCCTCCGCAACTTCATCGGATTCTGACGCCATTTTCCCTCTAAAATTCCCGTTTCCTTTAAAAGAACGTGATTATTACCAAATATTTATGACCCTCTGTCCGCCTAAGCAGAATGAAGCTGGGAACGTGGGACCGTCGGTATCAGACCTGCACCAAGTCGGCTCTGCCGAGGCAACGCACTTCAACTCTGAAACGAGAAGTAATAGAACCAAGCACAAAACGAAATGCGTAACGCGATAGATATTGTCCACAAATCTTTTTCCCCCCCAAAAGGCTCCGCCCTTGCCGATGGCAAACAGAAAGCCCTCCTTGCTATACCAGTTGCAACGATGCAAAGATGAAGATTGTCTACCTCACGAGGTCACGTTTCGAAGATTGTGCGATGAAGTGAACGATTTCAATGCAGGATGAGCATGTAGGTCAAGCTACAAGAGACAGAAGATACGTCGACCCAAACAAGGAGTTTCAAAGGTAGGGGGGTGCGATGCAGTGCTAGAAACTGCGCGATCGCGTGGTCGAACAAGATGGGCTCGAGGAAGTGAATTCGTAAGCAAGATTTTCGGACGATTCAGCCGCCAGGTCGTGAATCGCCTGTATCCGATTCAGATTCGGGATCAGTGGAGTGCCAAGGAGGACATTCCGGAAGGAATTGGATGAAGGATGCACTCGCTGGTCGTCGAGGTTGGAACGTCGTGACCACAATGCGGATAATGGTCACGTGCAGGTTAGTCAAGGCTGTTCGAGATGTGGCTGCGAGCTCCGCACTGAAATTATTCACGTTCATGTTGTGCAGCCGAACATTCAAGGTGGGTCCCTGTTAACAAAACGTTTGTAACGCCAAGCTAAGCAACATTGTAAGAAGCTCAAAATACAACAAACAGAGTTCTCCGCAGAGGAATTGGTATCATCTAATTCACAAAAAAAGGAAGAAAGAAAGAAAGAAAAAAAAAAAAGAAAAAGGTGTTCCGTTCAGCGCTCTCCTTAGTCAGCGCTAGCTAATTGACGGCTCTTCCTTGATCGATCTCTCCAGTAACTCGTGGTCTCTCAGATTCGATTCAGGTGAGAAGCTTCAGAATACATACTGCTTCGGGGGTGGGCGTTGTGATTCATAGGATGCAAAGCGGTATCCGGGCGTCTGACGTCGGGCACAATCGGGCTCCGTCGATCATGTCGCCCAGCATCGCGCTCAGTATCCTGATGAGCGGAGAAGGGGCCACTGATGTTGGGGCGATTGCTGCCGAATTTCTTCTCCCCAGTTTTCTCCTTGGCTTTTCCCCATAGGAAGTTCATGACCTTGCCCTGGGGCGTTTTCTCATTGAAGTAGGAGGGGGAGGATTCGGTGCTGGACGAGTAATCTGGCAGGGTCTCCCGTCCATTCTTGGCCAGCGAACCGTGGTCGCGGATGTCTCGCGAGTTGATTCCTTCCTTGCCATCTCGCCAGATGAGCGAACCGATGATATATAGTATGCCGAAGATCAAGGACAGGATGGCTGAAGCCAACACAAGCTTGGAAAAGTGTGGTCCCAGTTCGTCGGTGGCACTTGCGGGCTTGTTAAGGTTGCCAAGGATGTTGCAGCCGATCATGACCATGGCAAGGCCAATCCATGAATGGCCATGATAATCGGACAATACCGGCCATGTCTTCCGGTAGTAATTCTGCGTGATCTTGAAGGGCAGCTCAGAGACCATGAGGAAAAGGGATATGATGCTTGCAAAGCACAGAGAGGCACATTCGAAGACAAAGTACGCGCGGTCCTTGTCGACTTTGATAATGAGAGCCCAGCAAGACGTGGTGATGGCAAGGAGGGTAATGATGGAGAAGACTCGCAAGATTTGCAGAATAACCATGCCAGCACCTTTGACGGCGGCAGGTTTGAAGAGCTTGATGAGGATCATCCAGATCATTTCGAGCGATTGAGAAGGTATACACTAAGGTAACTGGGCAGACGATAGATCAGACGCCTGTGGTCAAAACAACCGCCGGGGTACTCTGAGTTGGCTCCTACCTGTTGAAGGCGTTGACTGCGTTCACCAGCAGACAATAGGTGCTAATTTCACTCAAGGGAACTGGTAAGTGTGGACAGAATGCGCTCACCACAACGAGTGAAAAAATGGCGACAGAAGGAAGATGAGGCTGTTGATGCTGCAGAAAATGATAATGGAGCCAGCTCCGTAGATGCTATTTAGAGAGATACAGGAAGAATGAATGTGCAACACCAAAGAGGGAAGAGGATAAGAGAAGAGATCGGAATAAGGAAAGGACCTTAATGTGCCATTGTCAATGGGGTAGATAATACGAAGGGTGGAGGGGGAGCGAGCAAGGTGAATAACAAGTATGGGCTGCGACTGGATCTTTTATTGATAACTCGCAGCTGGCACAGGCACATGGAAACGGGATTCATTCGCCGCAACAGGTGAGCAGCAAACCATGAATAGCAGTCTTGGACATCCATGCTCGTTCGGCCTGAACGCCAGGCACCGCGTTTGGGCGGGAAGCGCTGGGTCGTGAACACACACAAACGGCGTCTAGGAGGAGGAGGATCATCTCGTAGCACCGTGTTTGTACAGACAATGTTGTTTTGCAGCGCATACAACCTTCACTTCAGGCTCGTGCAAAGCCAGTCAGTGGGACAAAGCGCACGAAAGACGCAAAGTGCGACGCCGGACGGGCAAAATGGCGTTGTTTCATGGCCGGCATCATGGGCCGCGAGCCGAGATGGTACGGGATGGCTGTCGCAGCGGGGTTTCCAGAGTCTAAAGAAAGGACGACCCCGTCAGATGCGACGTAAAGCGCCTGGCCTGACAGCCAATGAATCTCGCAAGACATTGAGATGAAGAAGCAGCGGCTGACGCAAGGACCCGATCACAGATTCTCATGCGTAGGGATGTCGGCCGAGATTGATTGGTTGGCGATGGCCGATGGGACCTCACAGGGCACACGGGGGGCATCCTCCACTGAGGGTGGTGGCCTACTGAGGGTGGTGGCCTACTGAGGGTGGCCTACTGAGGGCGCCTACGTACTGAAAGGCGCCTACTGGATTCTGCCGGACGATGGCTCAGCTGATTGGTTCCATTACAGCATGCGTTTGGCTGGGCACATGCAGGTACATCCACTGTACCTCGCACAATACAACTCCCAGGCCCAGTCCCCTCCTCCTGTTGGTCATTATGCCCCATCGCCTTTGACTTGCTATGACTGCCGCACATCAACGGTCCGTGTGCCCGACTTTGTCATCAGCTGAACCTTGTACGCTGCCCGGGCTGCCATCCCATCAATGGACCGACTGGCCCTGTCAGAAACAGTACCCAGTGACTCAGATTTCATCCTCATGTTCAAACATGGCGGCTACTGACAAAGATCCTTCGCGACCATGGGAAGCTATTTCCGCTCTGCCCCATATTAATAACCTGCAGACTGTGTTGAACAGGCGCCGGCGTGCAAGTTTTGTACCAACCAGATGTAACACCTGATTGGCCCCTTCCTCCCCTGCATCAATCAATCCTCACGAGTCGGCCACCCTCGTGCTGGCCTTGACCTCCTCCCATCCCCGTCCATCTTTATCCTTCGTCGACTTCAACTTCGCCTTCCGTGCTACGGCTCCTACGTCCACCCCGAGGCCTATCACAGCCTGCTTTCCCCCCAAAAGACCCGAAGTGTCCGCCTCCGGTAGCCTCCGGTTCGACTAGATACCATGGCTCGAGGGAACCAGCGTGACAAAGCCCGCGAGGCTAATCAGAAAAAGCAGGCCTCCATGGTGCGAAATCCCCCGCGAGAATCAGGATACAATTGCCTCTGCCTCACCTCTATGAGTTGCTCCCCCGCGCTAACAGCTTTCACCTTGAACAGAAAAAGTCCAATAACATGAGCGGGACGGAAATGCAGCGTGCCAAAGAAAGCGCCGCTGACATTATGCGAGCGAAGCAGGCAGCAGGTGAGATCTATGTGCTTGTCTAGCCACGTGGATATTGACTCTTGTCATTCTATTTCGTCACTCCACTAGCCCTCTTTTCTTCAGTGTGAGGCAGAGAACCTCCTGCTGACTTGGTTGCTTTTTCTCTCTTTCCCCTACCTTCTAGCCGAAGCGAAAAAGGCTCAAGCCGCTGCCAAAAAGTGAACTCAACTCGGTGCAAACTTCGTGCCCACCTCGACCCCGACACTCACGACACAATTATGATACTGCATGGTCGGATTTCTATGGCGTATGAAGAGTTGGATCGTTGGATCGTTCTCATTCTAGGATACTACATGGCGAAGGCGGTGTACATGACTTTTGACTTAGGCGCTCAAGGTTCTTTTCGGTAGGCGCTTAATAAACCAACTTTTGCTGCTCACTAGTGACCTTGGCAACCCTCTGGGTAAGTCATTTTGCTAGATTTGGGCTACTTTTGCCCAGTCGTGCACATACGTGGTAACACGACGATCGTCTCTTGGCTCCCGTGTCCCACTTCTCTTTCCTTTTGACTATTTATCATTTTTTTTTTCGTCTTGTCGAGTGTCTCCAGCTACTTCATTCACATTTGGAGCAAGAACATATACAAATCAACCAGTCCTACGGCAAACCGGTATGGTGCCCTATATTAAATCTGGGTTGCCCCTTGGGATTATCAAGGACCTTCCTTGGTCTGCTTTTTCAAAAGTACAGGCCATTCCTACACAAAATGACATCGTTGTGGGCATATCAAATCACCTCGCATTATATCAACCAAACCAACCAAGCCTACAGGAACGCCCCGGCCAGCCATATAACAATGCGATTCATGTGCAGACTTCGCTCAGCCGGAATTCAAAACGAGTTGGCCGTAAACCTGCAGCGGTTATTCGTGACCAAAAGAATACTTACGCTACAACTGAATCGAAAGACACTACAATTTGCTAAAGCATGTTATCGCATGTAGCCCATTGTGGGCAACGCGCCTGAAGAGTATTGTCAGTATGACGATCTTTCTAGTTGTGTCGGCGATGGCGCTTTTTCGAACTCACCTCCTGTTCCACCGTATGCCCCAACACCTTGTGCTTGTGCGTTGGGGAATGCGCCAGCATTGCATACAACATGACAAGTGCAAGATCCATCCGGTCCAACAATTCCCTTCCCTGGAACAACATTGTTGCCTACCTCCTTAACTGCATCAGGGGTCTGCTTTGGGGCCTCAACAGCGGGAGGCGCACCACTTTGCTGTCCGCTGGTGTTGGGAGCTCCTGATCCGGCACCGTTCTGTGTGAGGGCCTTGCTTTTGAATGTGGCATGAGTCTTCTCTGCATTCGGGTTGATAGAGAAAACCATGCCCTTGGCGCAATGACCCTTTTGTGCGCAGAAAAACCCTAATCATGTGTCAGGTCTCATACATCATTCTCGGCAGACATACTGGGAAACAAAGAGGCTTACAGAGAGGGTTGGAAGCCATGACCTGCATAGCGACCCGTGGAGGGGGGAAAATGCTGTTATCGGGATTGGGAAGGAAACCAGAATCCATGCCACCAGGCAATGGCTGGCAGGGATTGTCGAAAGATGACTGTGTCACGGTATGGTTCCGAGACAGGAACTCAAAGACCACGACATCGCCAACCGGAATGCCTCCCAGCTGCTCGGGCTGGAAGGTCAGCATTCCATCTGGGCCACCAACCTTTACGGTATGACTGGCACCCGGGCCGGCTTGCCGGCGGACTCCTCTGTTGTCAGGACTCGGGGTAACTGCACCTCCAGCGCTAGTGGTGGCGGTTGTGGCAGTACTTTCGCCTGAATTAGCCAGGATCATGGCAACCTGTGAACGAGCATCTGCTGAGATGTCGGCACCTCCCACTCCCTGGACGTTGCGTGGAACGATCTGGGGAGACAAGATGCCGGCGACCCGTCGAGCCATGGAGAGGGGGGCCGCAGCCACAACAGCAGCCGTTGCGAACTTCATCGTCAAGACTTGTATTTTTGGAACAGCCAGATCAGTCCTCGATATTGTGGCTAATGTCGTATTTGCGACGGTGAGGAGAATGGAAGGGACGCAAGGAACCTGCTTGCGGAGTTATCCTGTCAAAGGGGACCTTGTCGAAGGATGTGAGGTTGAAGATGCCGTGACGAGAACCTGCTCGAGGAAGATGAACTTTGGACGGGAAAAGAGAGACGCAAGCTCAGCACTTGAAGGACGGAGAGAGGAAAAGTAAAAGGGGGAGAGGTGCTGACGAAGAAGGAGAGCAGGAGAAGACAAGTCGTGTCTGGCATGGTGATTGAAAGCATATGCGCCCCTCTGGCATGCCAAGCTGTAAAACAGGAGTCATCGATGCCTGGAGGCCGGCGCTTTGCCTCGGCCCAAGCACTTTCGAAGGAAGATGTAAGATTTGGAAACACGATGACGGGGCCTAGCGCGTCCGGCTCAAACGGGAGGCATCTTTTGTGGGAAAATGGGAAAATGGGCTGGAGGCGATGTAACTATGTCCGGTACCGGTCCGTACTGAGGAACGGCAGCCGTGACAGGAGTTGTCTCGGGCCTTGTTATGGAACGTCTAGCCTTATTACTCGTTCCCTGGGCCGCCTCCGGGCGTAGCTGGGCCACCCTGTCTGTATTGCCTAATCGGGCAATCTGGTACGTACCTAGAATGTAGTATGAAGTATATACCTAGGGTAGGTGTCTATAGACGTAGCAGAAGATCAAAAAGTTTGAGCAGCACGAACACGGCCCGAGACGTCCAGATACGTTGAATTATTCAACTAGGACTTTTCAAAACTCGTCGATTCGGTGAGTGCTCACTTGAAACGCGGTTCGCACCAGGAGGGCATCGTGGCTGACGCCAGGCTGGCGGGGCATGGCTGCAATAAGTAAGTCCATTACGGGACGTTTGTACACGATGAGGAGACTTGATTACGAGATTGCGTGTGTGTGGCATGCGTCATGGGATGAAGAAGCAAGGCTGCAACTCGTCGCTTGTGACCAACACAATCTATGTCGACCATCACAGCTCACTTGCTGCCCAGCTCCGCAAAAACAAGGACCCGGCACATTTAAAAACAAGGGGAAAATGAACAAGACTTTCTTGTTTCCCCCCAATATTCAATTCACATCCTTATTATGAACTTTCATTGCTTTGAATCGAGTTGTTTCGCCGTTTCTGGGGGCGGCGCGTGTCAGGTTGTTGCACCATCGACTTGTGGAACGAATAGTGTCCGAGGCCCCGAGGCCGCTCCCTCCTTGCCCCTAAAGCACGAAAAAAAAGGGGCTAATATTTTCTTATCCCCGTTTTTTGATATAAAAAAAAGTTGTGAGGTACGTCAAAGGAGGAAAGTCAACTTGGTTGTTGTGACTGGCTTTGAGCCTGCTGTTGTCCTTCGAACAGGCCAGTGTAGTACCCTGCGTAGTACCACGACATCAAAAGCTTCTTGAGCCCCTCGTCGCGTACTAAGTGTATTCATTAGCTTGCTTCCCCCTCTCGTACTTTACCGCTTCCGCGCTCTTTTCATGTGAGATGGGTGAACGTACTTGAACCCATAAACGCCTGAGGGGATGGTGCTGGCTGTGCTGGTGCAGATTCTGTTGCAGGCACTTTCTCTTGCTCCACGGCCTCGATCTTACGTTGCGATTGTCCATGGTCAGCAAGGCTCCTTGAAGTGAAGTGGTGCATGATCGGCCTCGACCGATTGCGTCCGACCTCACTGGCGGCTTCGTGGGCCAACACTTACAGGCTGGGGATCCTCAGGATCGGGAGGAAGGCCTTCTGAACTGGTTGTCTCGTTCGATTCTGCGTCTTGGATTTGCTTCCTTTGCAGATTCGCGGTGGTTAGACGTTAAGCGTCAAGGGGGCAATGGGGGCAATGGGGGCAATGGGCTGGTGAAACGTACTTTAGATCGCGGAGACTTCGTCCCTCGGCGTATATGCTGTGATATTTCTTTTACCGTCATTGTCTTTAGTACTCTTTTTTTTCCGAGCCTGGGGTGCGTCTGGCTGAGATGCTCACCTTGTACTCTGCCAGAGCTTCGTTCCACGAGTCGATCAGGGCTGAGTCATCCCAGACTTCTTCGTGGCCAAGGTCTCGCTGACCGCTGCCCATGTTGTCGGTATGTCCTCTCGGGTTGATTACACGGATGCAAATCTAGTCGTCTCTCCCATATCCAATAAGGGCCAACTAGTTTCAATGGCGGTTGTGCTTAAATTCGATGATATTTATTGGTGGCGATCAGAGACAAGCGATGAGATAAGATACCTCCGGCAGACAAACTACCGCGACTTCCAACCTAGACTTCTTCTGCATCTGGCTGTCGGTGAAAAGCCCTGCAGGAGAGATAATAACGGCGCTAATAGTGCGTCCCTGGAAAGCCACCAAATGGAAGCGACAAAGAGATCGTTGAGCTGGTCGCAGGAATCCCCATGCCGTCGCCCGCTGGACCCCACCACCGTCAGCAGAAAGACTGATTGATAGGCACCGGCCACTCTCCCCACTCACCGCTCTGAAGCACCGCAGAATCTTTTTTTTTTTTTTTTTTTCCGCCGCCGCCATCGCTCACCCCAATTCCAATTGCCGGTACTTCTAGGCAGTTTCGACAAGAAGGGGCCTGGCAATCATACCGATCAAACGCAATGGCTCCCGAATTGAGAAAAAGAAAAAGTGCGTCTCCAACCAAATCCTGCGCAATACTTGCGCCGTAGCTGACAATTCTCTATAGCTGTCTCTGAAGCTCAAAAGAGCAACGGCGCCGCCAAGGCTGCGGACAAGCCTACGCCCAAGGGCAAGAGGAAAGGTAGGCTAGCGACGCAAGAATGCAACGTGGCGAGGAACACATTCTGAGTATTCTTGGTACAGCTGTTGAGGAAGCGTCCCCCGTCTCAACAAAGAAGCAGAAGGCTACGAAGAAACCCGCTACCGCACCCAAGTCCGCCGAAAAACCAACCAAGGACGCCAAGCCCACCAAGGCAAGCAGAAAGGAAGAGCAGAAGGAGGAAGACGATGGGGATGTTTTGCAAGTTGACGACGGCTCAGAGGGCTCAGATGACGAAGAGAATGAGAAAGTCAGCAAGTTGGCGGCCGAGGTCGACTCGGATGATGAGCCCGTGGTTGACATGGCTCTGTCCTACAAACCCGGCCAAGGTGTAGGCAAGCCTCCAGCCGTATCTAATGAACTTGTCAAACTCGCAAAGAAGCCTACAGGAGTGCCTGGGGTGATCTACATTGGTCGAATCCCGCACGGTTTCTACGAGCACGAGATGCGACAATACCTCTCCCAGTTTGGCCCTGTCACACGGGTCCGGCTGTCGAGAAATAAGAAGACCGGTGCAAGCAAGCACTTCGCCTTTGTTGAGTTCGAGGAGTCCAGCACCGCCGAGATTGTTGCCAAAACCATGGATAATTATTTGTTGTTTGGACACATCCTCAAATGCAAGCCGATTCCCAAAGAGCAAGTCCATGAGGATTTGTTCAAGGGCGCCAACAGACGGTACAAGGCTGTTCCTTCGAACAAGATGGCCGGATTCAGGCTGCAGAAGCCCCTGAGCCAGTCAACGTGGGAATCAAAGGTGTCTAAGGAGAAGAACAAGCGAGCCAGGCAAGCAGCCAAGCTCAAGGACATGGGCTATGAGTTCGAGGCTCCCGTTTTGAAAGAAGTACCGCCTCCTCAGGCCGCGGAGAGTGCTGTTGAGGAGTCCGCCAAATCGGTCGAAGCTGCTCCTGCCGAGGAAAAGCAAGAGGTTGCCGAGGAAGAAACGAAGACATCAAAGAAGCACAAGGCTAAACAGATCGAAGCCAAGCCTGACACCATACCAGCGATCCAGAGTAAGATTGGCAGGACGGTCAAGGGCAAGGGGAAGAAGGTCGAGGCTTGACCAATCGCAAAAAAAGCACGGGGCATGATGTAAACAATTGTTCTTCTTCTCTGTTCATGTGTAGTTGGCAACGGCGTACTAGGTAGTAGTCTTTTTTTTTTTTTTTCTTTTTTTTTCGAAACACATTCACATTGGTATATTGCAGAGGAGTTGCCATTCTTGATGCCTTGAACAAACGGCTTTTAGGTTGAAACAAGACATGTACGCACATAAGCGAACCCACGGCACTCATAACAGACGCCCCTGCTCCTCTCTAAAGAGACGCTGGGGCATGGAGCAAGCGGTGGGATTATGAAAGGCGAGATGCTCTACTTCGCGCAGACGGGTGGGAGAAATCATGGTATACAGGATCCTGCTCCGGCATGTCGAGTGCGAAGATGGTTGTAAGATGAAGAAGAAGAAGAAGAAGAAGAAGAAAAGGCGAGCAAGGATCTCACCATGCGGCTGGAGTGAAATTCTAGGCTGCCCCACGACGAATGTGCTGACTAAGCCGCTGTGGGTTCGTTATTCTAACATCTGCTCGTCAATACAACTCAGAAGAGCTACCAGCAACGTTCCATGACAATAGTTTCTGGGTGTACACATGTTCCAGCACAGGCTCGACGGCATGTTTCTTCTGTCACGTAATATAAACGGGGACGATGCTATGGCGACGACAAGGCACATGCATTTTCTTTGGATTACTGGTTACATGTTATCACCGTGATGATGGCGGGTCGCCTGCTACCTGTTTTTGCTCTGGCATTATACAGTTTCGCTCACTGTATATGTATACAGTCGGGTATATATATATATATATATATATATCGTTGGGGAGGAGGAGGGCGGGAGGGGTTGATGCCGTCTTGGTTAAAGTGCCGGCGTGCTCGGTACTTGTTGCTGAGCCGGACCGAGACGGCTGAGACGCGGCTGACGACGAAGCCAGGTCCGCGTGCTACTGGTGCCCGCGACCCACCAGACCCACCAGGCCATGCCACCTCCCCTTGCCCGCCATCCGTCGTTCGCCAATGTGTTTTCATCCTGGTCAAGTCCCTGCTGGGATTGCGCCGCAGTGCTTCGTCATGTTCCAATTGAATCTAATGTTGCCATCTCGACGCTCGACAGCACCCCCCTCAACACCACCCGTTTACCCGTTGGCCAACCCCGACAGCTCGCACATCAAAGGCCGCTTAACTGTCGTGCCTCGTCCCTACCATGTCATCCGCTGCTGCTGGCGGCCCGCCTCAAACGGCCAATTCAGGTTTGCACACTTACCCGCTTGCTCGTAGTGGCTACCGTGTTCTGACCCATGCATGGCTGGCACCTATCGACATCCAGCATCAAGGAAGAAGAAGAACAACAGCAACAACAAGAAGAAGAAGAACGCTAGCAAGAAACAAGATGCTGCCCACTTGAGCAACGGCGATGTCAATTACGACAATGAGGAGCAAGACGACGATGACGAGTCGGAACCTGTAAGTTTTACCCGGTCACGAGCGGCCTTTACAACCAACGACGGGGACACCCAAGAATACAATACACTCGCTGACTCGCTGGTGTGATCCCGTCGTCGCTTGTGCAGGAACTTGCCGACGACGACGCGAAGCAGAACAAGCCCTCAGGGGGCAATGGCCACGCCGTGTCGCCGGCTAGGACGGATGTCGACGGACCGCCCGATTCAGACCCGGCAGCGAAACTCGAAGCAATGGGCAAGGAGCGAGAAGCTCTGCGAGCAGAGGTGGAACAACTTCGCAAGCAGCTCGAGAGCATCCAAACCACTCACGACCAGGAAATCTCCCAGTTGAAGACGGATCTCGAAGAAAGCAACTCGGCCAGGGAGCATGCAGAAGAACAATACCAGACCCTGCTCGGGCGAGTCGAGAAGATCAAGGAATCCCTGAGTGACAGGCTGAGGCGAGACAAGGCAGAGCTGGAGGAGGCGAGAGAGCGTATCGAAGAGCTAGAAGCGCAAAACGAGCAACTCCAGGGCTCTGCACAATCCACAGGCGAAGATGTCGAGAAGCTCAAGGAGGAGCTGCAGGATGCTGCGAGAGAGCTGGCCACCCTCCGGAGTCGTAACAACCTGTCTGCGCACAACTGGCAGAAGGAGAAAGAGGAGCTTACCAGGACGGTCCAACACCTCAAGGAGGAAATGGAAGCAACAGCAAATGCCATGGGCGAATGGGAAGTCTTGGCCATGGAGGAGCGCTCCATCAAAGAGATCCTCTCCGACAAGGTAAGCGAACTGGAGGAGCAGGTTGCGATCCTCAGGAAAAACTACGAGGCTGCCGCCGCAGACCGCGACAGCCAGTCCACCTTGGTGGATAATCTGCAGAATGCGCTGCGGGAGATCCAGGAGGCGCGCAAAAAGGAGCTGCGGGACATGGTAGAAACGACCGAGTCGCAGCTCCAGGCGCAAAAGAAGCTCGCTCAGCAGGCTGAGGCGAGGGCCGCGGAAGCGGAGGAGGCCAAGGAGGAAATGGCCAAGGAACTGGAACGAACGGCTCCTTTCGAGAAGGAAGTCAAGGAGAAGACCCTGCTTATCGGCAAGCTGAGACACGAGGCCATCGTCCTGAATGACCACTTAACCAAGGCATTGAGGTATCTGAAGAGGACGAAGCCCGAGGACAACGTAGACAGGTATGTTCGTTTCCTCCCCTCCTCGTCAGATGGGGGACGAATCCCCGTCCGTTCACCACATCCAAACATGCCAGCTAACCCGCCCAACAAGACAAGTCGTCACAAACCACCTACTGCACTTCCTCACCCTCGACCGCGGCGACGTCAAGCGCTTCCAAGTCCTGCAAGTCATGGCCGGCTACCTCAACTGGACGGACGAGCAGCGCGAGCAAGCCGGTCTCTCCAGACCGGGCGCATCGACAGGGAGCCTGCGCCTGCTGACGAGCCCCTTCCACAGGACGCCCAGCTCCCCGTCCCTCAGCGCAGACCTCTTCTCAGAACCCACCTCGGCCAAGGACAGGGAGTCCCTCGCCGAGTTGTGGGCCAACTTCCTGGAAAGAAGTGCCCAGGAGGCCCAGGCGCCTGAAGGAGGCGCCGGTCCAAGTAGCGCCGCCGCCGCCGCCGCCGCCACCGCCACCGGACAGCCTGACTCGAAAGCATGATGGGGGTCAAGCATCGCTACCAGCGTCCACTCGTGGTTTTTGCCGACGGAAGAGGTGGTTATGGGGGATTCTTCTGTAGACCATACAAAAAATAATGCATTTGGCTGACGGCTTTATCTGACCTTGCCTACCTACTCTCGCGCGCCGACGTGGTTTCCGGTGACAGCTTGTAAGAGTAAAAGCTCTGGCATGACAGTGCAGTCAAAGTGATGGAACTCTACATCAGACTTACGGACTGTCATACAAGTAATGACAGGCTGGTTGGTCACCAGAAACCGGGTTGGCGCGCGATGGCAGGCAGGTAGATGTAGTCCTCTTCAAGCGCCCAGCCGAACGAAGTGCATCGCATCACAGGTGTTGTCTGAAGATTGCATTCTGAAATGGATGATTAGGGGATGTGCCCTCTGATTTCCCATCATGTAGAACTAAAACATATGCCATTTCATCTTCAGTCTATGCAGAACGCTCTACTTTCCCTTCTCCGTGAAAGAAGGCATCTAAAACGCCGTCCGTATATGTCTCAGCCTCCTTGTTGATATTCTCAATGTTGATACGGTTGCTGAGCGCATCATTCACCCCCTCCAGCACATCCCTCTCCTCCATCACCTCGCGCATCAGCTTGACCTCGTGGGCCCAGTAGGCCTGGCACCGGTTGCGCAGCTCCTCGTTCCTCATGGCGGTGTTGTTGATGATGCCAATCGCGTTGAGGCGGCTTCTCGCCGTGGACAACCTGCTCGTGACGTCGTCGATGCGCTCCGACGGAGAAGGCAGCTTGGCGAACGCGCGGTTCGTGGACGAGAGATACAGCACCCACCCTAGGACGCCGTTCAGCGCGCTGAGCGCCAGCAGGCGGTAGTTCCGCACGGACCAGTAGAAGAAGTCTACGTCCTGGAGACGGAGCGCCCGCGCATTATCCTGGTACTTGTACGAGCCGACGACGTAGGCCTCCAGCGCGGCGATGGTCAGCGCGGCGATGGTAGCGAGCGTGCGCCATTGGGACCCGCTTTTCCCCGTCACCGAGTTACTCGTCACGGCCGCGACGACGATCAAGTTCGCGAGATGCGGCCACAGGATGGACGGCAGCGCATAGTAGAAGTAGCTCTTTGGCTCGTCGGCGTTGCAGAACGGACAGTCTGCGAGGACGAAAGGACCGAGCTGGAGATAGAGCAGTCTGCTCTCGAGATTGACAAACTTGGCGCGCAGGGCCTGGTCAGAGGGCGTGAGGGCGTCGCTGGTGCGCAGGGTGGCAAGCCGGTTGAAGAGCACGTCGACGGGGGCCTGGAGACGGCTTTGCGTGCGGACGAAGATGTTCTCGGGCGCGAAGACGGGGAGCGTCTTGAGCAGGTAGATTGCCGAGAGGAGGAACAACAGGCCGAGCACGAGGCGGACGCGTGGGGGAACCGGTCGGATGGGCAGGCGGTGGGAGGAGGACTGAAGGGAGCGATACCAGCCGATGGCTTTGGGGAGGAGGATGGGGCCCAAGAGGACGAGCAGGGAAGAGATGCTGGAGCCCTGGTTAGCCTAGCTTCTCTTCCTTTTTCTTTTTTTCTGTATTGTTATTTTTGGACTCTTCGTATTTCGTATTCGCCAAGCTGGAGCTGGGGAAGGGGGAAGGGGAAAGGAAAGACAGTTCCGGGAGAAAGGAAGCTTACGAGTTCCACGAGACCACTACCATAGTGGGCAAACGTGGGCAAGCGTGGGCTGGCGTCGAGCGGGCGGACCTTGGCGATGGCGGTGCACGATGGCTAAAGGTCAAAGAAGATTGCAAGCTGTCGTCATCACGCGTGGGTGTAAGGCGGTGAGCTGAGCATTTCGACTGTATCCGGCGATTAGGCCAAGAACGCTAGGCTGTACGGCGACGCTGCCTGGAACGAGCGCTTTGATTGGTGAACGCGGCTCGGATAGATGCGTATTTGACCCGGTGGGCTCCACCGCTAGCCTTCCCTGTTCCTGCGAATAACTTCGATCAATCAACACAACAACTTGTAGGCACGAGGGCACAATCACAGGAAGAGTCTGCCTGCCCACCTTTTCCGGGAAGTACGCCTAATGTTTGTCTCTTTAAGCCAGCAGCTAGTTGGCTACCTGATAGGTATTTATACTACAATCGTATGTAGATATAAGCTAACAGTACGTTTGTAAGGTTCGTCTTTAATTACAGCTGTTGATAATAGCTACGGCGGCCTTATAGCAGCTGCTAATAGTGTCAATGCCTGAGCTGCTAATATTAGTAAGGGGCTTACAGATTAGCAATGGTGCATGCTGCACTACGTATAAGGCTGCATTAACGCCTTACTGGTGTAACCTATACACTAGCTTAAAGAGAAACGTTAGAGGCACTTGTGCACTGAAGCAAGCAGAGACGTTTCTGATTCAGCTAGGTCCAGTGTCACATTTGAAATCTCCGTTGGGAAAGCGGCGTGCCCTGGGCACTAGTGCATACACCTACCTGAATCCTGGGGTCCTCCCAACGGTTCTAACCCGACGGAGGGTAATAACTATATTAAAGTGCTGGGTAGCCATGAGCTATACTTGGGGCTTTACCAGCAGGAGGTCTACATGTCGCATGCTTGTTCCCGAACTACGGCCCTAAACGCGAGCTGCTTTCCGTAGTATTTGTGCAAGGGCTAATTCCCAGGCGCCTCCTGTTCTTCGGCCGATCCTTACCCCCAGTTTTGTTTTCTTTATTTTTTTTTACGGAGATTACTGTTGTCCGTATACGGAGTACCATTCTCTTTCTCATACCCTCCCCTCCGCTTTTTACGAGAGGTTTCCCGTGTTTTTGCAGACAGGTTAGCCTCTGCCGCTTAGCCGCTGCGCCATGGCCTAAGCACTCTGAAGCTATCCGCGAAACGGCTTGTAGAATACGTCACGCGCATGTGGCGATGCGGAGACTGCGGAGCTGGTGGCCGGAAGGTCAATACAAGCTAGGTATACGGCACGAGCTCCGAAAGATGTGTACATGGCGAGCGAGTGACGTCGACGTTTACTGGCCACACATTGCTGTATGGGTTCGCGATGGAGCAACGCGTTAAGGGACGGCAGCTAATCATCCGATCTACAACCAAGGCCCGAAACAAAGTGCCCGTGTCCTCGTGTTAATTTGTGCGAAGAATACAAAATTCGACGGTCCTTGACTGCAATTTCGCTCGTCCGCTAAGCGTTTACACACCTCCACGTTGACTGTTGAATCCTTGCAGTCGCAACCCTGGAGGAAAACCCCTGTCAAACAGATGGAACCCTCGGCCAGGGATGGCGTACTTGCTAGAGAAAGCCAAACAGCGAATGATCGTACTCGGACAGCCTTAGTCACATCTGTCACCTGTTGATACGAGACGGTGTGAATGGCACGACAGAGTGCTTTGGAACTTGGCTGGCCAGGCGGAGTATAAGTGTCTGTGCGAAGCTCGATGCACATCCATATACCCCTTCGTTGAATCAATCAACTGCAGGCACCTTTTCCGCGTCCTTATTCCATAACACTCTCAACTCTCACAATGTTGCTTTCCTCAATTCTCACGGTTGGTCTCGCCCAAGCCGTGGCCGTCCTTGGCCAACCTGACCAAGCCTGCGTCGATCCTCCTAAAAGGGTGGAATGGCGCCAACTTGATCCCGCCCATCAGATGAGCTACATTAATGCAGTGCTGTGTCTTAAGACAAAGCCATCGCGCATCGGGTTGCCAACGCCACTCTACGATGACTTTCCCTACGTGCACTTCAGTCTCAGCAAAATCAGTAAGACGCCATGAATAGGGCCGGCTAGGCCGCCAGGAGAGCCAGGCTGACGCTAATTGAACTGTTGAAAATAGTACACGGCTGCGCCAAATTCCTGCCATGGCACAGATACTTTACAAACATATACTTTGAAGCACTCCGAGATTGTGGCTACCCGGGTCCTGGCACGTAAGTTTTCACCGAACACTCCACGCCCCCGAAAGGACGATAAGGATGTTCTATTAGTCAAAAGAAAAAAGAAGAACACTCTTCTAACAGCTCCGAGAAGGTATTGGGATTGGACCTTGGATGTACGGAAGCTATTACAGTCGCCCGTTATGTCATCTGTGCTAGGATTCGGCGGAAATGGCAGTGCTACACGAACCGAAACTCTAGCCAGCGGAAGGGTTATCAACTGCGTAGACGATGGCCCGTTCAGACAGCTTCGGCCTCAGTACCAGGCGTTCACGCCAACCGAAATGAAAAGGGACGATCATTGTCTCTATCGAAATGTGGTCGATGGTGATAGTCGAGACGCTGTGATAATGGCCCAAGTTTACAACGCCACGTATGTGAATATGTTACAAGAAAAGCCTGACTTCAGGAGCTATGCTTCAGCGTTGGAGGGAGGTCCGCACGGAGTCATCCATGCTTCCCTGGCCGGAGAGATGAGCCCAACAACGTCCCCGAACGGTACGTAAACGCATCCACGTTCTACAGAGAGGTTACATGAGCTGACTAGATTCGCAGAAGTACTCTTCTTCCCGCATCATAGCAAAATCGATGAGCTGTGGTGGAGATGGATACAGCAGGATCCTGCGACCAGATCCCATGACTTCTCTGGCGTGAATCTCGAACACGGAGGAGAAGCATCATTAGACGACATAGTTCCCATGAACGGGCTTGCTCCTGACGTTCGGGTTCGGGATATAATGAATACTACTAACTCAATACTGTGCTATAAGTACTAAGCAAGGCGTAAATGTATTTTAGAGACGGGTGGCAAGCCATTTGCCCTACGATAATATACAATGATTCCATTAAAGCTTTCAAGAACGACTAGATTTTTCCCAATGATAAGTGCAGTCATGTTGCCCTCCCAATGTAAGTAGCCCCCTTGTCGTGCGGGCGATGAAGAATCGAAAGGCATCGTATTCCCCGTGGATGCGTACACGCGGCGTAAGCCCATTTCCAGAAACGGGCGCTAATGCGGCTCTCATAGATGGAACAGGTCTTGCTCACCAGACCTGACCCCGTGCGTCAATGGAAAGCTGCTCTCATCGTACATGTCACGTCGGAGTTGTGGCGAGAGATGAAATTCAAAGTTCCCCATGACAAGACGGATCAGTCTCATACCACGGACGGAGAACTACTGTGCTCTGAGAAGCATGCCTGAGCTGGCAGTACTATTATGCGTATGAGGGACGAGCTCTGTATTTTAAAGGTTTCGCATACAAAGGTCCTGCTGCTGCTGGAGGTCGGGCCCAAAAAGTCGGGTGATCTACAGACCAGACATCGTTAGGCCACCTGTCCCTCCCCCCTCTCCTCTCCTATAGTCGGCTCATCTTGACTCTCGTATTAGGCTGATCGCCTCATCATACGCTGCGATGATGGGTCCGTAAAGTTGGTTTGGGTCTCCTACAGGTGTCCCGAGGTTCAGTTCCGCCTTGTTCCCAAACAATATTGACCGAAGGCTCAGACAGAGCGGCTTGACGACATCCAGCGCATCTGGGAATCCATCCTCCATTACCACTCTAAGCCCATCGAGGTGCATGTCGCCTGATTTAGCCCTAGCAACCCGCTCAAAATTTCTAACCTCCCAGGCACATAATAGGCTTTCGCTCGGCGGCGTCTCTTCACCGGCAAATCCATTCTCCCATGATTGATGCGCACACATCCAAAGCAGGACGTAGAAAAATGACTCCAAATCATGGCGGTAGGTGTGATCTATCCCACGCAGCACCTCAATAGCCATAAATTGAATCGTGCCAGCCCGGTGCCGCGCTCCGCTAGGGCCACTGTCTATCAATTTGGCTAGGTCAAGGTCGATAAGCATGCCCTTGAAGCCATCCGCCACCTTGGGCTTCGTGATAATGATGTTATTTGAAGAAATATCCCGGTGGAGAATTTTACCATTTATGTAGAGGGATTGGTGTGCCTTAATGGCATCTCGCAATGACTCCAACAACTCCTCGACCGTCGTGTAGTCGCTGATGACACGACCGGCCGGTGAAATGACGAGGCAAGAACAAATCCTGTTCTCCCAAGGGTCCTCGCCACGCGCGTACAAGCTAGGTGTATTCTTCGCGATGTACAACTCCTGGTTGAGCTCTGTGGACAGCTTCGATCTCAGTCGGTTGGAGCGCCGCCTCTTGGATGCGGGCGCGTCAGACGTATGATCAAAAGGTGACTTGCGCTTGTTGCTAGACGTTTTCACGCTTGCTGTGGCAGATCGTGGACTGCCAAAAGGGACAACGTCATTCCGGAACCGATGACGTGCCGGAAACTGCAGCCCCTCTCGCATGTCTGCTATAGTAGTGATCCGACGATGCGCAATCACTCTCGCCACACCCTTAACGTCCCTCTCTTGCGCTAGCTTCAGTTGTTCTACCTCGAGCTTCCGCTTGTCTGATGTCCACGAAAATTTCGCGACGCCGCCCTTTTCGGTCATAAAGCACGTTGTTCCACGACAGACAATAGCTTTCTGCCTGACTATCAGCCTCCCCAGCCTAACCCTCGTGTCGTTGCCGCTTGAATCGTCTAGTGTAATACAACGACGGCCATCCTCTCGCTCGATGAACGTGTTCAGGCCCATCAAATCGTCATTCATCGTAGCATACCCAACAACAGCACGAGCAAATTTATCTGGCTCTTCGTGAATGTCGAATGGCCCCGAGCTGTACGGCCCAGATCGGTCAAAGACCCAGAGCTCCATTATAGAAGCGCAGAGACTAAACCCGTGGACGAAACGGCGGGTCGGCTGGTCGGCAAAGATGCCTCGCACATGGCGTGTGAGCTGGAGGAGAGTCGCTTTGAACTTGCCTGTGTCATTTGACTGCTTTTGCTCCCCAACGACGAGGACCTGCTTGTACTCGAAGGTCGCGTTTGCCCTATTTGTTGGCACCTGAAAGAAAATATCCATCTGGCCTTTCCGTTCCTTGAATTGGTTGGCCGTACTGGTGGTATAGAGCTTGTATGGTGCATTACCTAAAGCTCGCTCTTCCAGTAAGCGAAGCCAGTCCCAGACCGGCTTTTCCTCTGTTGTTGCCGGGAAGTGCTTCCATTTCTTTCCGTCGTGCAGTTTCATCAAATCATTCAGCATCCGTTTCTGTTCTTTGTGCCAGTTCTTGGAGTCGAAGAATTTGTTGCAGAAACCCCCAACGTTGCGAAAGGCGCAGTCCCTTATCTCAAAGAAGAGCTTTCTTTCGATAATTTCTCGCGTTTCGCTATCCTCAACTGAATTCGAGTTGATCCTGACCGGTGTTCCTCTAAAGGTCGGTGCAATGCTAGACAATGGAGGAGTGAGGGGGCCAAGTGTGTCGGCGATGTTAAAAACCACTTCCCAGAGCTCGACATCGGGAGCGTTGTCGATAACGCAAGTAGCGAGACGGCGAAGGCACCCGCTATTACTCTTATATGATCCTTCCCTGATCCCTGGATATAGATCATACAGATCGTTTGCTAGATCCTTCTTTCTGGCTCTAGAGGCAAGTTTTGATGCGGCGACAGTATCAAGCAGTGCCAATATGATGCTCGCGATCATTTTACGACGGTCGGCCTCCTCATCGACATTGCGCAGCTTGTTGCGGAAGCGATCCAACGTATCATTGAGAGGATACTTCGAGATAATCTCGATTTCTTGCTCACTGAGTGTCATTCTCATGCAGGGATACAGGAGCACAAAACAGGAGCAGGTTTCACCGTCCGTTGACCGTCTCGCGCGCAACCAGTTGGTTAGCAGAACTACGTGACACTCGCCAGACGTGACACAGTAGCAGAATCGGAGGTCCCATGTTTTGCTGCTGCCTAGGCAGCGAGTCTAGGGACATGCTGCTGATTGGCAGCCCATTAAAGATAAAAAAGCGGGGAAGCTACGCTTCTCCCTGCTTGCCTAAGCTCTGCATTACAAATCTCAGGCAAAGCTCCGCTTTCCCTGAAAATACCAGGTGTCTATCTAGGTACCTACCGTCGTGCGCCAACCCGATTTCTGGTGACTCTGATCAGCCTGTTATTACTTGTGTAACAGTCCCGCAAGTCTGATGTAGAGTTCTATCACTATCACTGTACTGTTATACTAGAGCTTTAATTCTTACAAGCTGTTACCATAAACTACGTCGGTGCGCGCCATAGTACATAAGGTAAGGTTTGGATACATCAATGTACCTAAAGTGGGACCTCCCAGACAAGCCTAACCCACCCACTCAGATCAGAACTCGAGATTCGGCACCCGGCACCACTTGTCCCTCGCTTCTACCCCACCATTGCCGCTGCCACTGACGCCCAATATTCTTCAAGCGCAGCACGCCATTATTCTATGTGACAGGAGGGAGACCTATTAATCCTGTCCTGAATCGATCAAATTCGTGGTCGCCTGAGCGCCGAAGCTATGGTAGCACAGGAGCTCCATGACAATGAAGCCCCACCCCTCGCAGCCGAGCAGAATCCTGAGCAGAAGGAACCAGATGTGAATTCGCAAACGCCGTGGGTAGATGGACAAAATGGGAAACCACAGGGCACTCACGGCACGAGATCAACTACTCCAGACCATCACCCGAGCTCATCTGATGGCCCAGTGGCGCTGGACCCGGGAGACGGAGATGAGAATGTATGGGACGAGGCGAGAAGACGAACACCTAGCGACAGTGAGACGGACAAAATAAAACAGGCCCCTGATGTGCTAAAGCCTAGCGGTAATCGATCGGTCACGAATCCATTTCTCAAGAGAAAGCCTGTTGCCCAGCCTTCAGGCGCTTTGCCAACCGATGAATTCTCGAAGCTTAACATTGATGATACAGGATCGAGCACCAACCCATGGCAACAAGCTATCGACTCAAGGACCGGCTCGACTCGGCGATCCTCACCCCAATCGCAATTAGTGGCAGCCCAGGGAATGGAGGGCGACCCCTGGGCAGCAGATAACAAGCCTTCCCTCCTGCAGCCGAACACGCCTTCAAAGTCACCCGTCCTGATTTCCTTGAACGCAGATGATGATGATGTACCGTGTGCATGGAAAGAGGAAATCTGTCGAATTGATGACAAAGACCTGGTCCAATCGCCGCCCACTGCCATTCCAGTCGATTTGCTCGAAGAGCAGAATGTTTGGGACGACCTTGGCACCACCGACAAGGGCAAGGGCAAGGTACCACAGGCTGTCGCTGCAGGTGAAGCAGCCGCAATCGACGACTGGAGTTTGATTGACGCAGTTCCAACGTCTCATGGATCAAATAATGCTACCATAGACGTGGAGACTGATGAACACAAGCCGCCTTTACCATCAAGGTCCACAGGATTGCAGCAAAAATGGGTTCCTTCAAGGCAGCCTGTTGACGCCAAAGCAGAGACATACCAAATCAAGAACATTCGATGGCATGATCCCACGTTGGACCGGAACCCTCGCACGTCACCTATCCTCATACAAAACGAAAATGGTCCTTGTCCTCTGGTGGCGCTGGTCAATGCCTTGACCATGACCACACCACCTGACAGCCCCGAAACAACCCTCGTAGGAGTTTTGAGATCGCGGGAGCAAATCAGCTTGGATCTTCTCCTCAAAGCTGTTTTTGATGAACTCATGTCACCGAGACGGACAAACTCTGATGAAGCACTTCCCGATGTCTCTGACCTGTATGCCTTTCTGCAGAGCCTTCATACCGGCATGAACGTGAACCCGCGTTTCGTGCCGACACCAGGAATGATTAATGCTTATAAGCGTACCTCGCTGACACATTTACATCCGACGGAGCGTGAAATACTAATACCTGGAACATTCGAGAACACGACGGAGATGGGCCTCTACGCAACATTTTCTATTCCGCTCATACACGGCTGGTTACCAGCGCCGAGTGACGCGGTGTGCGGTGCCATGGAACGACGAGCAGCCTCGTATGAAGATGTGCAGAACGTACTATTCTGCGAGGAAGAACTCACAAACAAGCTGTCTAGCGACGAGGGGTTATCGGAAGACGAGCAACAACTATACGAGGATATCATTACGATCAAGATGTTTCTGGACTCTTCTGCTACACAGTTGACCGCCTGGGGTATAGAAGTTATAGGAAAAGCGATGCGACCGGGTACTTTTGCCATCCTGTTTCGGAACGACCATTTTAGCACAATATATTGTCATCCACAGACTCTGCAGCTGATGAGCCTCGTTACTGACGCTGGATACCGTACACACGAAGAAGTCGTCTGGGAGACTTTGGTAGATGTTAATGGAGAGCATACTGAATATCTCTCGGGAGACTTTAAAGTAGTGAGCTCGGGCAGCGAAGCCGGGCCAAGTAGTCACGACTTCTCTGCTGACAATGGCGGGCAAGGCTGGAAAACCGTGCAGAACAGGCATGGGAAGGATAGACAGCAGGATCTTGAAGGACCTCCGCTTTCGCCGCACGAGCAGGAAGACCGAGATTTGGCCCTTGCCTTGCAACTACAGGAAGAAGAAGACCAACAGCATCGAGAAGAGCAGACGCGGCGACTGCAAGAGAGGATTCTCTCTGAGCAGTTCATTGAGCAACAGGGTCACCGACCGACGCCAGTAAATCGAGGCCGACGACGGCCCTCTCAGGCCACGGGCGTCACGCCGGAGCGACGCAGCTCGAACAGCTACTCGATACCTGCGACAAATTCAGGTGCAGCACAGCCGCGACAACCGAGCATGTCACAGCAGCAGCCGGCTCCTCAAGAGCAAGTCATCCGTTCGCTCGTGCCTCCCCGCCGACCCGGCGTCACTCGTCGCGCAGAGTCGAACGGAGTCGACGCTCCGCCCTCTTATGCGCAGGCTGCGCAAGATGCTGCGTATGTGCCGCCCATGGGACATCCCAATCACTCACAGAGCAGCATGGCGACATCGATACAGACGACCGGGGTTAGTGGTCCCGGTATAAGCACCGTGCTTGATAGACAAAGCGCACACGGCCAGATGATATCGGCAAACCGGCCGCCCCGAAGACAGCCCGTCAGCCATGGTCACACGTCCGGCGGTCGAGATAGAGACTGTGTTGTGATGTAAACGACTCTGGTTTTGGTGTAACGTGATGAAAGCGATGAAGTAACGGATGGGTTTCGTGGCTGGCATGGCGTTTGGTGTATCTTGTCTGAATAGAGCTGTCATGGATGAAGGTGGATGCATGATCACACATGTGGAATATACTAGATTAATTTCCAACGCGCTTTTCTGATGCTGCGTTCGGGACATTGAGCTTCTTTGCGCCGTTGATCAAACGCGGCAGCGGAATCTGGACATTTCCATGTGGCCTTTGTGACATGCAGCGCAACATTGCAGCGGAGATCAAACCGCGCACTTGGATCTGGATCGTTTGTCGTCAACCACACCCACCAACCCCCACTTGAGTTTTGACTTCTCGGCCTCAACCACGACCTCACCAGAACCCAATCCGCCGCCCATCAAAACACCAGTACCGCGCACCATGGTCCTCGCAGTCGCAGACTGGATGCCCCCGACCAGGCAAAACTGGGAGCTGGTGCTGCTCGTCTTCCGCACAGGCTACCCCCTCGTACGTCGCAGCCAAAAAAAGAGCAAGAAAGTTTTTAGAAAGAAAAACAATCACTAACGCCAAACCAGCTGGGCCTCCTGCAGTTCGTCCTCCCGTGGTACGGCATGGGCAAGACGTCAGTCGAGAGCAGGCTCAATCTCCCCGGCCGACTAGCCTGGACGCTCATGGAAAGCCCCGGCTTCCTGACGCTCCTGTACGTGATGCGCACGCTGCCGCAGAAGCACGGCATAGACGATCTGCCATGGCAGAACCGCGTGCTAGCAGGCCTCTTTGTAAGAGCAATTCAAGATCCCCCCGTTCTTCGACCCCCATGGCTGGCCACTGAATCCCCCTCCTCCCTCCCCCAGGTCATCCACTACGCCTACCGAGCGCTCCTCTTCCCGCTCCTCCAGCCGTCCATGTCGCCGATCCATCTGCTCGTGGCCCTCATGGCGACGGGCTTCCAGGTGTGCAACGGCCTGTGCATCGGGGCCTGGCTCGCGGCCTACGGGCCCGTCACGCGCGACGCATGGCACGCCGCGTCCCCGACGGGCCAGTTCGTGCTCGGCATCGCCATCTTCTACCTCGGGCTCGCGGGCAACTTCTTCCACGACGAGGAGCTGCGCCGCATCCGGAGGCGCGCCGCCGGCCTGCCTGTCGAGAAGCACTACCGCGTCCCGCAGGCCGGCCTGTTTCGCCACGTCCTGTACGCGCATTACCTGTGCGAATGGGTCGAGTGGGCTGGCTTCCTGGTTGCTGCTGGCTTTGGCTGCGTGCCTGCCTGGACCTTTCTTGTCAACGAGGTGTGTGCCATGCTGCCCAGGGCCGTCAGGGGCCGGAGGTGGTATGCTGCTCGGTTTGGGGAGGACAAGATCCGGAATAGGTGGGCTGTGTTGCCGGGCATTGTTTGAGCTGCTGTTGGCTCTTTAAAAAGAAAAAAATTCCCTTTTTTCTTGTATGCGCGGGACGTGGAATGCTCTTGGCGTTTTCACTGTAAATCATATGTTCTGCAATTCAAAGACCAACGGGCTAATAATTCTCTACATACAAAGGAAAAAGTAATATAATGTGCAAAGCGTGTCGACAGAAAGAAAGGGTATCAGAGCATCGTACAAACCGGGTCACTTTGCTCACCCAGCGTCAGACATATTCGAAGCTCGAGAAAAAAATAAAAATAAAAATAAAAAGCCCTCTACGTCATTTCGCAGCTGGTTGGCAAACAGAGTCCGCCTAGTTCTCGGCCATATTGCCGTTGATGGCCGACTCGTTTATGGCCTGCATTCCGGCGTTTAACTTGCCAAACTGCCACTCGGGCAGCGTGATGCCCGTCTGTTCGTTGATTGTCGTCATCAAGGGCGGCAACATCTGGTACACGTTGCGCATGGCAGTCGCAGCATCATCACCGCCGGCCTCGCCGCCAGCATTATTGCCAGTGTTCCAGACGCTAATCTTGGGCTGCAGACCACGGATGGCCTCGGCGTTGGCCTTGGCGAGCTCGACATATGTTCCCCTCTCAATCATCAAAAACTGGAGGAGACCAGCCGGTCCGCCAAAGGCGTGGCCGAGCTTGGCGTAGGCCTCTGCCATGGCAGCGAGACCCTCTGCCTCCTTGATCTGATGGATTGCGCCCGCTTCGGCAGCCTGTCGGGAGGCATAGTTGTCCGCATCGGCCTCAACGCGCGTCTTGTAAGCTGCCGCGTCGGCCATGCGCTGGTTTGCCTCCTGCTTGGCTCGAGCATCGGCCGCGACCTCGTATGCTGCTGCATCAGCGGCCTGCTGCTTGCTTTCTCGGGCAATGGTTGCCTTGACGACATCTCTTGCACGCAGGCGCTCGACTTCGGCCGCTGCGCGCTTGACTTCAACCTGCTTCTTGAGCTCTTCATCCTTGGACTCGAGAGTTCGTTGGGCTTCCACGCGCGCCAAGTCTACGTCGCGGTTAAGCATGTACTGTTTCGTGTTGAGCTGGGCCTCGGCTTGGGCGCGCTCAATGTCACGCTCCGTCTTCTGGACTGCTGTCTCGGCGTTGATCTTGGCAATCTCTCGGTCCTGCTCGCCTTTGCGTTGGGCCTCGCCAACGTTGCCGCGGAGTTGGGCTTCCGCCACGTCGATTCGAGCCTGGTTGGTGGCGCCTTCGTGGGCTTTGCGAGAGAGTGACTCGAAGTAGACGGAGCCTGGAGCATCTTTGAGCTCTTTCACCTGCGGAGAATATTAGTCGCTGTCATCTTGGAGACGGGGGCGGAGCAGCTTGGAGCTCAAAATAGGGATTTACGTGCATTGGCGTTGTAAATCTTCAAGCTGTAGAGATTGGTTAGTGTGGCTTCTTTGTGACTCAAACCTGCAAGGGGGGAGATTGTGCACATACCCGAATTGGTCCAATTCGCTCTGGATGTTGCGGAAAATACGCCTCTTGAACACCTCCCGCTCGGTGAAGATCTCCTCCATGGTCATGCTTGACACCAACACGCGCGTCTCACCCTCAATGATGCCCTTGACAATGCTGGCAACATGGGCACCCTGGTCGTTCTTGTTATTCTGAGACTGGGCCAAGAGCATGGCATACTTCATCAGAGCGTCACCGCGGTCTTCGCGCTGCCCTGGGGTTTCGTTCTCGGGGCCATCTTCGAAGCGAGAGTTGGCTCCACGCTGATTGACGTCTGGGCCGACGGTGAAGACAACTGGGAGGGCGAATTGCAGCTTCTCCCTGGTCATGGCTCGTAGGTCCATTGCATAGTCATGCGGCTGGACGCTGAAGCGGGTGCATCGCTGGAACGGCCATACCCAAGATGCTTTGGTGATTTTGACGGTACGGACGCCCATACCAGTGACGGCGAGGTACTCATCGGGTCCTGAGATTTTGTAGGACATGATGAAAGACGAAGAGTATGGAAGAAATGTGAATAAGAAGGGACAAAGCAAAGTTCTTTGGATGGTACCGGTATATGAGACGATGGCGTACAAAGAGTAGCTGGTCACGAACGGAATAGTAGTCCTTGGAAAGACGCTGTTGCTATCGTAGCTTAAAGCCAAGTTCGTGCCCTTGATGGGTAGCCTTGCTGGTCTTCAAGAGTTAGACGAGGGGTGAAGAAAAGATTCAGAAGAACTGACTACATTCGCATTCGCGGGCTGCATCGCGACTTTATATGCCGGCCAGCCAGCAAACCAAAGAAAGCCAGCTTGAGCATGGCAACCTCCCCATCTGCCAAGCGCCTCTCTCTCTACAAACAAACATGTTCCTGGGACTCGGCATGGTCGATTGCCAGTGACATGGCCGGGAACGAGGCTGGCTTACAGAAAGCCCGAATTAAGTCCAAGGCGGAAACTCTTTTAGCCTGGGTGTGTGTGTCTCACGACTCTTGGGCATGAGTGGTCGAAACGTGGACTACATGGATCATGGAAGCATTGAGGCTTCTGGAAGCCTGCCGTGTTAGTAGTTTGCTTATCCTTCCTTCCGCGCTAAGAACACCATCTTTGGTCATGGGTGGTTACGGGTGGTCACGGGATCCACACCTCGCGATGGACTCGAACAGGCAACAGCAAGCGGGGAGGCAAGAGAATAAATAGTGGGTACCACCTGCACGTCGTAGCAAGCCTTCGCTTGTCTCAGACTTGGACACGCACACACAAACCACCATGATGATGCATGGAACTGCATTACGGCTCTTGAATACACCCACCTACCCCGGGAGGCAGAATGAAAATTGTCAGTGGCTTGGTCAACATCTTTCAAGACACCATTTCTCACCCTCGTGACGGGTTGGTTGGACCCTGACACTCTGCGGGCTATGCAATGCTATGTTATGCTATTAAAATTAACTTCGGCCTACTATGAGCTAACTCCAATCAATAGCATACCACGTCATTCCTTAGCATGGGCTAAATCGAGTCACTGCCTGTCGAGAACTGTTCAGCCCGGGCACTATCATGCCAAGTCTGTTTGTACTTGCTGCTGGGAAGGTTAGTGTGGGCCAACTTCCATTACTTATCGACTAGTCAGCCTCGTTTCTAATTGCCTGCTGCAGCGCCAATGACGGGCTATTCTTCCAATGCACAGCCAATTATTAGAGCACGTTAGCCTTGGATCCGTCCATTAGCAGTGCAATTCGATAGACACATAGTTCAGCTTACAGCCACCGAGACAAATGTCTGCCGCCAAGACTCAGCCGGGCTGCTCCGCCTCCCATCCCCCATACCTCGACCCTCATCCCCACACAATTACCATTAATTAACCTTGCCTTGGATTCAGCAGCTAGCGGAGCCTATCCTTCTTCGTTCCATGTGCCTCACTCTCTGTGGTGGCGTGTCCATGGTTATTCCATGCCTAGTCCTCAATGTGGTCGTGCTAGTCTTCTCCCTGCAATGTCCGTCTTGTGGCCACTTCAGTTCCTTCTTCCGAGACGAGTTGTTCGAGTTGGCCGAGAATCGCCCTGGCTGTCATAACGAGCCTATCTTGTCTAATCTGGTTCCTCTGTTCGTGCTATCCAGCGACGTAGCTGAGAACTAATGACGTGGCTATTCGCGGATCACTTTGACCGAGTCCTGTTTTGACAAGGCCAGTTCTACAAATATTGGATTCGTGGCTTTAGCCGTGGTTCTTCTTGTTCTTTTTAGTGGACGCACAGCAGCGGTTCTTTCCTTGTGTAACCGGCGCCCAACAAGTCAGTCTTATGCCGATTTGAGCCAGTCTTCAGCCAATAAATCCACCAACTCAACAGTTGCGCCCTACACTCTTCTTCATGTGTAGTTCGCAAGAGCTTGGCGAAAATGTCTCCAACATCAAAATCCCGCCAAGACGAGGAACTACCGCCGCCGTACACGTCAGTGCCAGGTACTTCAGAGAGCGCAGGATCATCAACATGTGCACGTATAGCTCGAGACGCTTCACCTTCGAAAGCTATTTTCTCGTCACTCTTCTCTGCGCAACTCTCTGGCCTGCGCGGGAGAATCCTAGAAGAACAGGCGGCAAGGTCATCCACACGAGATCAACGTGACTACGAAACACTGTCACTTTTGGTCCCCTACGTCGAAGAACTACTCGGTCTCATCGCAAGCATCAATCCCCCGCCCGACCTTGTGGAGGCGACCTTGGTTCCGGACGAGGCTATCGACAAGAGTTGGAGACATAGTGACACGGAGGAAAACAGAAGCGGGCACATTATCAAACTAATTAGGGTGAGAAGACACACCAAGATAGACGGTGACGGATATCGACCCCCTGTCACTTACGACTTATCTGGATCACCTGGTAAGGCTGGTAAGGACGGCAATGAATTTGACAAAATAGGACTGCGGAAGGAAGCCGGGGCAAGAGACGAATTCACCTCTGAAGCTGAGTCTTGGTGGACAGACGAGGACATGGCGCGCCGGTTGGCCAGGCACCTTCAGCCAAATCGTGCAACAGCATCTGTCGATAGACAAACAGTAACAGTCCAGGTGGAAGGGAACAAAGGGCTCAAGAAGACTGGTCGGTGGTCTCTTTTCAAAAAGGATGGCCCTTCTGGTAGAGCGTCGGTACCAAACCCGCCACCTCAGACAGCGGCACGAACCCAATCTACGTCAGACGATGTCAGTATGACTGTCAACGCAGAGGAGACGACATTCCGACGGGAAAATGAGTTGGGCATCTGGGAGAGCAAGACCGGATGGGGCCTGGTGGTGAGGGTGTGGATTCGAACGTGAATATTTCGGATCTCTGTTTGGCTGTATGGGAGCAGTCCGGACCTTGGGAGGTAGTCAGCGTCAACATGCGGATCAGTTATTTTTCTTCTACCGGAAACATATCCTGCATTGTGCCAAACTTGCTGTGACTGTAGCCATTGCCGTCTGGTGTGAGGCAGCGGAGGGAAGCAAAACAGTAGCAACCTTTGATGCTGCAAATCAACCGTCATTATGGTCACGCTTGGCAGTTGTCCTTTTTTCGCAAAGGCGCTGCATTGCAGCAAGTTTTCCGCCAGCGAGTGTGACTCACCCGCCGACGAGAGAGGCCTTATTTGATTCAAGCGAGCGAAACACGGGAAACTCCGGACGTCGGCGGGCGGATGACGCCGCAGTGACTAATAAGTTGAGTCGGCTTCAAACGAAGCATAAAAGGTTGCGAGAAAACCCCTTCCCTCCCCTAACGAAAGCAAGCCATTAACACCGCGCAGAAAAATGCCTCCCCACGATGTCCTGGTGACCGGCTCATCCGGCCACCTCGGCACGGCGCTGATGCTGGCGCTGCCATCGCAAGGCTTCAACCCGTTGGGCATCGACATCCTCGCGTCGCCCACAACGCACCACGTCGCGTCTATCACGGACCGCGCGCAAGTGTCCGGCATCCTGCAGGCCAACTGCATCAAGCACGTGCTGCATGCAGCGGCGCTACACAAGCCGCACGTGGGCAGCCATGCGAGAGAGCAGTTCATCGAGACCAACATCAAGGGCACGCTGGTGCTGCTCGAAGAGGCCGCCAGGCAGGATGGCCTCGAGAGCTTCGTCTTCTTCAGCACGACGAGCACGTTCGGCCTGGCGCTCAGCCCGGCGCCCGGGTCGCCCGCGGCCTGGATCGACGAGGCCGTGGTGCCGCGGCCCAAGAACATCTACGGCGTGACCAAGGCGGCGGCCGAGGACATGTGCGCCCTCGTGCACGCGCAGACGGGCCTGCCGGTCGTCGTGCTGCGGACGAGCCGCTTCTTCCCGGAGGCCGACGACGATGCCGCTGCGCGGCGTTCCCTGGGCGACGAGAACCTCAAGGTCCTGGAGATGGCGTACCGGCGGTGCGACGTCGAGGATGTCGTGGCCGCGGCTGTATGCGCGATGGCGAGGGCGCGCCATGTCCGATGCGCCAAGTACGTCATCAGCTCGCCGTCGCCGTTCCGCAACGAGGCCGACGTGCTTGCTGCGCTGGATCGTGAGCCGCGCCGCGTGTTTGCCGGCGCGTGTGAGGCTGCTGAGAGGGTGTTTGACGAGAAGGGCTGGGACTATCCCGGCCGGGTCGATCGGGTGTATGACTCGAGCAAGGCTGTGCGCGAGCTGGGCTGGAGGCCGAGATGGACCTTTGCCGCCGTGGTCGAGCGGCTCGGAAGGGGCGAGTCGTGGAGGAGTGAGTTGGCGGAGCGGGTTGGGATGAAGGGGTATCATGCTGTTAGCACGGGCGTGTACACGCAGCGTTGACAGCAGCTTTTATCATGTATGCTGGTTGGAAGCAACTAGACAGCCGAGGAAGCGGTGGTCACAAGGTCCATCTATGTCTTGGATACAAGTCAGAGTACAGACTGCCTGACTTTGCAGGCCCCGGTTTGCGTATCGCACGCCTCCCATGTCCGCTCTATCATCTCTATATTAAAGTACTGTGAATAGGTTGAAACGGTTCTAATATACAGCTGTGATTAAAAGGCATATTAAGTGTGATGACTTGTACAGATTATGACTGGAGCTTCCGAGGTTTTTAATAAACTCAAGTGGTGGTTCGACGGATGCGTGGCGGGTGACCACATGGGCCAGGCTGACTGAACATGCCCAAATCACTCACTGAGGCGTGAACGCACTTTTGGCCCACTGCTATCAATGTGCGGCGCATGTGAAGGGTAATCCGGCTTTTCCTCAGCAACAACAGTGGTGGTGGTGGTCTTCAAGATGCCGGCGTCACATTTCAGGTCCCGCAGGGGTACGCTCGACTCGCTACGAGCCAGGCGGGCCTTTTGAATCATGACATCGTTTCCGTACATCGCCCCGTGGCCAAGGCTGGTAGCGATCCGTCTCTCTTCGTCGACCTTGGAATAACTCCTCCCGAAGCCCTGGCCGGACGGGTCGGGGCGAACGTGATGGGTGCTGTGTACGGCTTGTTTAACAATCTTGGCAATCAAAGCCGCCATGGTGAGTTCGATGTTGAGCTTGACGGTGTAGACGACGGGCGCGAACTGAACATAGCTGTCCTCTGTGTTAGAAAAGTCTCGGCCGTTCGGGTCATCCCTCGAGTTTTGCAAAGGACAGAGCAGACCGTCCTACTCACATATACGGGTCCTGCAAGGCCAGCATGCCCAATAAAGCTGCGTCCATGGCTGTAGAGAGGCACACAAGGCCAATGTTCAAGTTGAACAGCTTCCAATACTTGCCGAGGCCAAGGGCGATCAATCTGGAGCGTACAAGGTATATGAAGAACAGGTTCAGCCCTAGGTCGACAACAAGGAAAAAGGTCTTCTCGGCCTTCTCGAACACGCTGTTCAGGTGCTTCGCCTCTGGTGTTGCGTTTTGAAGGGATGCCGACGTCCAGATGACATACACCGCGATGTTGACTGCGCCAATGGTTATACCGAGGCCGATTTTTAGCCAGTACGCCTTCTTCTTGTTGGCCATGATCAGGGACACTCGGTTGGCGATGATCTGAGAGAGTAGCTGGGTTTGGATGGCCCATAGAGTGACTTGCGATAGGGGCGAGGCGGAAGCGTTAGAAAAGAGTCCGATTACTGCCAACTTGGGATTGATGATGGATGGTCAAGGGCGAGCATACCTGAGCCGAGGTAGAACGATATGCTACCGCGAATCTCCCCGGCGTTGTAGAGAAAGGTGATGATTGAAAAGATGAGGTTGACGACGGATTCTACCCATATCATGTAGAGGTAGGCATTGTGGTATGCTCGGGATTTCGCAATGGTCCGAGTCTGCTGGATTACCTTGACCAGCGTCAGGGGCCATAAGCCGATGAAAACACCGAAGAAGATAGCTGCTACGTCAATCATATTCGGCAACAGAGAGGTGTGACGATGTCGCAAGAGTGTTATTTGAGAAGACGAAAAGAAACCTCTTCCGAGACAAGCGGGATCAGGAGAGAAGGGATATCTGGAAATCGTTGTCAGCTCCTTGCGACATGCTGGAAATGTTTTGCAGGATTCCTTACCCACTGGATGAGTTGAACCGCTAGGCGCGAAGACAAGAAGGAAAGCGCAGCAATTTTTCGGAGCTGAAGAGTAAACCGGCGAATCAACCTTGGTAGCATGATGACATTTTTTGAGTCGCGAGACGTGGCATTGGCTTCCAGCTCACTCTCTAGATGACTTTTTTTTCGATCGTAGATGGTCAGTGCAGTCAAGTCCGATCTACCAATGTTTTGATCGGGGAGCCACATAGCGTAGAGCTGCGTCCGTGACGAGTTCACGGGTCAAATCTTGTGGGTAACTTTCAGAATCTTGGTTGTTGGTTGTTGGTGCGCACAGCACGACGATCGACCTATCTTGAGCACGAGCCCTCATATGGCCAAGCGGGAGTCACTGTTTATACCACAACAAGACTAGGAAAGGACGCCAGGAACCAAGACGCCCACAAGGACTCGAAAATTCTGCTCTTTCAGGAGAATGCCTGGAAATGGACCCCCGCGGGGGGTGGCTTCACCGATGTGCATTCGCGTGACGAACAGCAGCCACTTCTGATCTCTGATACTGCTCGTCTTTTGGGACAGGATTTCTCAAAACAATGCTTACTATCGCCATACCCATCAATCGCAGTTTACGACCAATGTAGCAGCCAGCATCTAGTAGCGTATTAGCCCCGTAGCCCTTCTAACTAGGGAAAACAAATCTGTCAGTCCCTCTTGGTCCAGCACTCCCTTGATAGCTTTGCCTCGGCCTTTTTTTTTTTTTTTTTTTTTTGACATTCCGTCCTGTTTCGGGTCGCTGGTTTCTGGATTGCCCATCTGAGATTGGCCAGTGAGGACAGAAAAGTCGATAACTAACTGGGCCATTTCGGCGTGGCTTTCCTAGCGAACAGTCCACCAAAGAAAGGAGAGCCAATTGATTGTCTGTTGAGATATCCCCAAGAGCGGGTGAAAGTACGAAATATAGCCGTTCGCCAAGGCGTTCTATCAACTTTGCTGTGCTGGTATGGGCGGCTGTCGTATGTCGCCATCAGCCTCGGGCTGCCGTTGGGCCGTCGTTGGGCCTCGCCGGGTCAGAGCGAGGTGGAGAATGTGGCCAAGCCACAGCTGGAAAACAATAAGAGTTGCTCTTGTCTTTTGGGTATTAATACGGTGTCAATGGTGGAAAAGTCCCGCAGGTATCCACGTAGCGGTCGCACTTTGACGGAAGTTGAAGTTGTGCGAGAGACGACGAGAGCCAGAAAGTGGGGCGTGGCGCAAGGACGCAGCAACGGGAAGTAACAACGGAAAGAGAAGGCTCGTGCAATTTCCCCGTTCTACGCCGTGGCGCGCCACCAAAACACAACCCACAACCAACACAAACTTCGCAACTGACGACAACACGCTACGTCCCAGCCGATATCCAACACCAAGGGGCTGCAACCGCTGTCTGTAGCAATTCCGATTAACAACGTCTCCAGTCTTCTCATTTGTGTTCTGGGCGAACGAGGTCGGAGAGGGGGGGATACCGGGTGCGGAGGTCCTTCGTTTCTGTTGGGTACAGTTCTGTCTGCTGCTGTGCATCCAAAAATCTATTGCTAAGGCCTCATAGATGCAGCTGAGAGAGGGGTAATGGGCCAATCAAAGCATAGAAAGAGAAGATACCTCTGAATAGCCTGCTTAGTACTACAATAGGAGCCAACCATCGTCTGAGCTGCAAAGCGCTGCGTCACACGGCCTCGTTTCACGAAGGCTACCAGAGGTCAGATGAGATTCGGAACCCGTTTTCGTGAAGTCGTATTACGGTCCTCAAAGTGATGCGGAACTATTGTTCGTTGTCTCCGCCACCGCTCGCCTGCGACAACAAGTCCCGACTAGGCGGTTTTTTTTTTTTTTTTTTCTTTCAACGGACAGGGAACAACTGCCTTGCATGTAACATGCATGCCGTCCCAACTTAGGACACAGCAAACATTGATTCCCAACGCATGCTGACAGGTCACAATCACAATCCCCCCTTTCCAGAGGCCAGACTTAGCAACGTCGCCTTCCTTTGTCCGAATACACTTATATATATCAGCAGCAATCCTCTCTCTTCCTGAGGAACACCAAACTGGCACATAACAGACAGTGGCATTTGTTCTACGATTCTTTGCGCGCCTCTGGCGCTGTTACTACTACTAAAAGCCACCAAACCGGACGTTTCCTCTAATTCTCAGCAGCTTCGACGTCTGTTCTTTGCACTTTGCTCCCTCAGATACCCAATCAACTAGATAGAAGCAACCTGTGGCCTCCCATCATCTGCTGCTTCTAGATGCAACCGATTGTTCTCTATCAATCATCACAGGTGCCATACCTGCATCAATGGAGATTATGCTGTCCGATCAATCGATAAACTCAAAGAGGTATTCTTCTCCCATTCCCGCTTTCTGTCCTTTGGCATCATTCGAGGTTACGCGGTCGTTCGTGGCCTGTTTCCTAGGTTCGATCCTGCTGCCTTTTGCCATCGGTTGATATCGCGGCGCCGTTCGTTGCCTATTTTTTTAGGCTGATGAACCTATTGCTGCCATTGCTGCCCTTTGCAATTGAAAGGCGTTGTGCCTTCTGATTGACATCGCACTCTTGCTCCCCTGTTTTCGCTTCCAATTGATACAGATGGTTGTCTTGTCGGACCTAATTGGTTCCCCGTTCAGTCAATGGCGTGGAAGTCCAGTTAGGTCAAGTCCAGGCACTGCTGTTCAACATGGACCAGCGACTGCAGCAGCTATGTAAGCGCGATCTCAACCATCAATTCCAAGGGGCAATATCTACCGATGCGAAATGCAGACAGGAACGGACCTAGGGAAGACGCGACGGGCGGCCGGGCACGATCCCGACTGATCCCGAAGAAATGGACGCGCGAAATGGGAAGAAAGAACACCGGGTGCAATTTCGATTGATTGGAGGGCATGATGTCTATTAGTGTGGGCGGACACCGATAACTGAAGCTCTAGAAATAGGGCAACGAACTGCAGCGAGAGCGATAGAGAACAACAGGTAGTATCAGAGGCCGTAGGAGATGGGAGAGACAATGGATTGCCTCTATCTGGTGGTATCTGCACAGCCTGGCGCAAGGAACAGACGTCGACGATGCCGAGACTTGGTGGCACCGCTTCCGGTTTCGTGGCGTTTAGTAGTCGTAACAGCGTTGGGAGGTGTGTAAGTATCGGAGGCCAAGTACATATATTTTACGTGTCAGTTTAGGGAAGAGAGGGCCTGGCTATCGATGAACAAGTGTATTGTATTGACTACTCTAGTAGGTTGGATTCTATCAGAGAGGCTGTTACAGCGGCTGAGAGAGGAAATTCCAGGGTTATCTAGGCGAAAACGAGGTGCAGGGGCCTCTCCCGTTCCATGTTGCTGCGGGAGCATCACGCCCTACACTGACCAGGCCTCGGAAGTTGAGCAGAGATGAGGCCCCTATGTCAGGTCCCACGCATGCGGACGCCATGGAATGTTGGCCTCCATCCTAAGATTTCAGCTGTTCTGGACCACCACTTGACTGACGACAGATGGCAGCGTAATCAGTACTAACAGCATTGTCCGGTTCAGTGACTAGGTCGTAGACGCTTAGACTGTTTACAAGTAAACATGCACAGGGCAGCAAACCATGGCATCTCAAAAGGGGACACTCGATCAAGTCTTATTTGCAAGCGGCTTACTACGCAGTCATAGTTCCAGGTTGTACATACATCCACATCTCGCTTTCCATCGCCCGTCCCCGAAGCATCTTGGCCGGACCGACTAGAATCCAGGTCAGCGAACTAATACGAGCAGACCAGATCCGTCCCTTTTGCATCCTTGCTGCACCCCTACAAGTCAGGCAAAAGCGACCGAGCCCAGGCAGGTTAGCGGAAGTTGGCGTCGAACCGCTTAAAGGTGTAGCCGATAAAGGGCAAGCTCATATCCAGCGAGTCGTCCGGCGCACCGCCGCCGTTGACCGCCTGCTGGGCCATCTGCGCCTTCAGTCGGCTCGCATTGTCGGTCTGGTCTATATCGTCGGTCGGGAAATAGGTGGTGTCGACCTCGGAAGCCAGGCGCGGTTCAAAGGGCGCCCTGATCTGGCGCAGACTGTCAAACTCGACGCCGCGGAAGAAAGGATGCGACTTGACCTCTTCCGACCCGCCGCGCCCGATCCGGTCCTCCGGATTGCAGACCAGACTGGGATTTTTTTTTTTATCAGCACTTGGCACGAGGGCGGCTGATGTGGGATCTGCAGAGGCAAAAAGCTCACTCACCCTCGAATCAGGCTCTCGGCTTCCACGCTTAGCTGGATGTCGTCGGGGAAACATAGAGTCTGCCTCCAATTTACAATCTTCCGGTACGTGTCGTAGCGGTCCTCGGCGCAGAAGGGCGGCCATCCCACCAAGCACTCGTACATGATGGTGCCGAGAGACCACCAGTCGCAGCTGAACGAGTAGCCCTGGCCTGTGAAAATCTCGGGCGCAATGTAGTCGGATGTCCCGACAGCAGAGTATGCAATCATTCTCCTCGACTGCCGCCACTCGTTGATCTGCGACCGGTTGCTGACGGTGAGGTTGATCTGGTCGATTGCGACCGAGTTTCTGTCTTTGGGCTTGTTGGACTTGCCCTGAAGTAGCTGCTGGTAATAGCTATTATCATGCACGTTATGGAACCCGGTAGAGAGGCCAAAGTCCGTTAGCTTGACGTGGCCGCCGCGGTCCAGGAGGATGTTGTCCGGCTTGATGTCTCTACGGCAGTGTCAGTACTCTTTTCGACAAGTGGCACGTCTAGACATGGCCTACCGGTGGATGAAGCCCAGCTTGTGCACAGCCTCGATGGCCAAGATGCACTCCGCCATATAAAACCGGGTTATATCTTCCGGGAATATTTCGTACTTGATCAGCATCGTCATCAAGTCGCCACCCGGTAGGAACTCCATAAGCATATAGAGAAAATGCGCGTCCTGGAAAGTCGTAAACAGCTTGACGACCCACGGACTTTCGGCCTCTGCCAAGACATCGCGCTCCGACCGAACATGGGCAAGCTGCTCTCTCTGCAGCATCTCCGTCTTGATCAGAGACTTCATCGCGTAGACCTGGCCGCTAGCCTTCTTCCGCACCAGCTTGACCTCGCCGAAGGCGCCCTTGCCGATGATCTTGATGGTCTGGTAATTCTCGGGCTTGTCCTTGGTCCGCAGGAAGCGCAGATACTGCCCTTCCTTCCGGCCGGAGGTAGACCAGATCAGTTCCTGTCTTTCTCGGCCGATGTTTAACTCCTGAAGTTGTCTGTCAGTCTCCATTTGTCTAAAGTAGCACCGATCAGTACGTTGCTATCGTGTAGTATGATATCAGCGACACGCAGTTGAGCGGGCAAGAGACTTCTTTACCTCTGACATCTTTCCCGAGCACGCTTGACGCTGTCCTTGAAGAAATCCGAAGCTTGCTTGGCGCACTTTTTCTGGTTGTTGTGCGTGTTTCGGCCATACTTGTCCGGATTGCGCTCAGGGGCTTGGTCGAAAAAGCCCGGGCCGGCCGCGGCACGTGTTTGGTCTCGAGGTGGTATGCAGCTTTCCGCTGGTGAGGCATTCTGGGGGCACGTAGAGGGCAGGATGCCGGAGCTGGACGCAGGCGCCTTCGAATCGGGAAGCAGTGCGGGTTGGATGAAACTGGAGGGGAAGGACTGGTGAGGCGCATTGGCCCGTGCATGAGAGGGATTCCGGCTCTTGCTGTCCATTTTCTTCGTTGTCTCGATGTGATGACGCGATAGGGAGGAGGGCCGGAGGAGGGCCGGAGGAGAGCGAACGAATGGACACGGTTGGCTTGTTGGCCTGTTGGCTTGGTGCGTATAGAAAGGAGAGGTTCGTGAGAAGGATATTGCTCATAGCTTAGGTACCTCGGTACCTCATGGAAGAAAGACCCTGCTACCCTACTCCCCGCAACTGGGCGCCGCCGCATAACTCATAACTCGGCATAAACGTGGGCGCTAGACCCGAACGGGATGGTGGCTGTCAGCACAAAGCTGGGGTTTCCGGCATTACAAAATATACTCCGTTCTCCGTACTTCTGGTTTATTCAGCCCCGCTTTCGTGGAAATGGAAATAGCATCATCATCAATCCCACGACACCTTCCACCGCATCGCAGGCGCAGGCGATACGTATATATCTCTGCCAAGACACGACCCAAGAATGTCGGCTTCGGCTACAGACGCCGTTCCCTCGGCCTACCGGCTCATCTTGACGACCATCGAGCCTCTTCTGGCTGTTGGCGGGGCCGCTCTGGTTTTGACCTCGCCGCAGACCTACCTGGCCACGATGACCCGAGGCGTCGGCACCTTGGCCCGCGACTCGATCTTTTTGTACACGAGCCTGGGGGGCAGCTGGCTCTACTTTGCATTCGTCGAGGGCATCGTGCTGCGGAACTTTGACGATCTGCGCCTGTGGCGTGTCTTGTGCGCGGGCATGCTGCTGAGCGACATTCCGTTCTGCCACTCTGTCGCCGAGGCAGTTGGCGGCTGGGGCGCCTGGTTCAAGGTCAGCAACTGGACGGCCGAGGACCATGTCGCGTTTTGGACGACGGCCCCGATGGTGCTGACCAGGATTCTGATTGTCCTTGGCGTTGGACTGAAGACTGGGCCCGGCCGCGTCAAAAGGCAGTGATGGACAACGGGGCTTGCCTTTTTCAGGTTGCGGTAGCTGCCGACATGTTGACGGTCAAGTTTGGATTCGATTTTCCATGCAAGATGCGTTCACTTGGTCGTGGCCAGGCCTGCTGCCGCAAACTCTTCACACGCGCCACTATCACACAGTTCAGAGATGGGATGCTTTTTCAAATCATGAGCGGTGGTTCAAGGGACAAAAAGGCTTGTTACGTGTTGTCTGTGGTGCTACCTATCTAGAGTAGGTAGGTAGTGGCTGTTTCTCTGGGACGAAACTACGGAACGGCGTTGCTACTTCTGACAAGTCATGTGTCTCAGGATCAAGCTCAGCACGACTGCTGGTCGTTGTGGTTGTTGTTGCTGACTTTGACCCATGCTTTGCCTAGAGCCCGACTCCTTTGGCAATGTCGCTGCCGGCACTGATGACACCGCCAGTCAAGCCGGTAACACCGTTTACAGCCTTGGCGGTGCCGTCCTTGGTTCCCTCGTTCAGACCCTGAGCGCCTTTGACGATGTCGGCGGCGGCGCCCAGAACGCCATCGGTCGCACCACCCACGCCGTTGGTGATCTTGCCAAGGGCATCGACCGCACCGGCGTGAGCCTTTCCCGCGGCTTCCAGGACGCCTCCAACCAGGCCTTCCGCTCCGTCGACGGCTCCATTGACAGCGTTGGTGGCGCCTGCAGCCGTGCCGGTAGCAGTGCCGAGGGCGCCGTTGACAGCGCCGTTGACAGCGCCCGTGGCAGCGTTGGCGGCATCCTGGGCGGTGCCCTTGGCAGCGTTGACGGCGCCATTGGCGGCTCCAGTAGCGGCATTGACAGCGGCATTGGCGGCCCCGGTAGCAGTGTCGACGACGTTCTCGGCGGCCCCCTTGGCCCCGTTGACGGCGCCGTTGGCGGCTCCAGTAGCGGCATTGGCAGCGGCATTGGCGGCCCCGGTAGCGCCCTTGACAGCGCCGTTTACGGCCCCGGTGGCCGCTCCCACCGCAGAGCTGACAGCACCGGCAGCGGTCTTGACAGCGTCCCCTGCAGCACCCTCGGCGCCCTTGACAGCGCCGGTAATGTAGCCCACCGCATCGGTCGCCGCACCCTGGACCCCTGTGACCAAGTCGCCCGCAGCCCCCTTGGCGCCGTTCTGAAGATCCTTCTTGGCCCCCAGGACACCAGCCTCAAGCTTGCCGTCGGCGCTCTCCACGCTGTTGATCACATCGCCGACGATCCCAACCGGCAACTTGACCGATGTGTCTCTCTTTTTGCGACCCAGGACCTGCATTAGCTCATCTTGAAAAAAAAAAAAAAGAAAAAAAAAAAAAAAAAAAAACTTGCGTTGGTAGCAGCTCACCCTGTTCATCCTGTCCGTGCCTGTCGGCGCAGCCACGGTGGCGCACGCGAAGAGGGAGACGAGGGCAATGCATGCTGACTTCATCTTGGCGATGGAGGATTATTATCACCAACCGCACTGAAGAAAAAGAAAACTTTGCGTTTTTTTCCCGGGAAAAAGAATGTTTTTTTTATTTTTTCTAAGAATGAAGAAAAAGCTTCGTTTGTCCTTTTGTTCCTTGGGCTGGATGCAAGCAAGAATGGTCGAAAACTTGCGAATGGCACCAGGGCAATTTATACAATTTCCTAAAAACCGCCTTCGCTCTGGTTTTCTGGGCTTTACAGAAACTCTATTCGACTTCTCTTGCTTGCTTGCTAGGGAGTCGGACTCACCAAGTGAGTTCCGCACGAGGAAAAAAGGGTGGAATGTGACAACTGCCGGAATGGGGCCTGTGGCGTCTTCGATCGGCACCTGCTGGGTCTCATCATGATAGATCTCACGGCGGACTGTGCTGGGTGGGAGGATTGTCAAATCTTCAGGCGACGTCATGGTGATGGCTAGTTGTCGGCGGTTGTTCCTGGTAAACCAGTTCAGTGTGCAACTGCTGTGGTTGTGGTGCCAAAGTACATGGGCCATGTCCAAGGGGTTTAGGTCTGTGGCGTCAGCATTGTCAAAGGGATCGGGAGGCGCATTATCCGCCCACCTTGGCCTTAGTTGGGTAGAGGACGGCGACGTTGCTCTCAGAACGGGAGCACGAATCTCCGGTAATAGCTTCATCTGGGCTTTCCAATCCTGCTCTTGTTGCGTCCTTGAGCATCGAGCGCGGGATGTATATGATCTGAATGCATAGACTGCGCAACAATAGGTTACAACTTCGCCTGAAAAGGGCAGCAAGTTATTCGCTGTTCGGAAATACCAGCAGGCGACCTTCACCCCATAACATTCACGATGCTCCGTGCTCCGCACATGCTAGCGTAGCACGTCATACGTGTTCGCTTCCCTAGTGCTGAATGTCTTGGCCTCTGACATGCAGGGCAAGCAACGGACAACAAGTAACTTTTCAAAGAGCAACCAGCAGTTATGAAGAAGCTAGGCCAGGACTTTTCCTATCCCAGCCGGAATGGGCACCAGGAATGAGAACCCACGTCCGGTGTGAACTTACGAGCCTTGGACTGCGCACCAACTCGACTTCATTCATCAACGTCACCATCCTTCTGTCTATCAATATATGACGTGGTGGGATGGCCGAGTGTGTCAGACTGCGTGGTGTCTAAGTCATCCTGCTCCCCACGGCGGGCGACACGTAGCCAAACGTGCACTCGGCGATGCCTCGCGCATGAGCACCTTGACACGGCAATCATAGCAGCATGGAATGATGAAGCGATGTTGCGCAATTGCGGCTAGCCACAGTCGCTGCCATGTAGTCTAGACAGCAGGATGCTGCTCTTCCGATTGGTCCGCTCTATTTCAACGCAGAGGATAGGGCGACGGCCAACAGCCCCACCAAAGCCGGCACGGGGCGGAGCACGAGATGGCTACGTCAGGCCGGGAGGACGCATCGCCCGACCTGGCCGTCAGACTGAGGCGGAGGAAGGGGAAAGTCGTTAATCGTCCTGTGCCGTGACGGCGACGCGAGCAGAATACCCTCCTTGTCATGGCCCGAGGGATGCAGTGTCCAGATGCCTTCCGAACTCGAACCAGGCGGGTGAGACTCGGCGGCCATGTCATTGCTGGTCCGCAGTGGGAAGACGAGTGTCGTCTGATCTGCGCGGCACTACGGGCAGGCCTACTTTGATGCTGCGGGGAGCTACTGACGCAATGACTCTATTCCTTTTCAGCGTCCATGGCCTGCAGTTTAATCTGTTGCCTCACTGAGACTGCGGTTTGAGACAAGGTCCCCACGGACATTGGGACTGACGTAATTACTGGAGATGGACGCGCGCGTTATTAACGTTGTACATGATATACCATGAATGTGTCATTACCTAATTATATGTCATATATGCGTGGTTAAACAAACGCTCAAAATATGGCTGGTGCGCTCGACTTGTGCTCAAGCAAGAGATTGTATTGCACCATGCGGTATGATATGGTCAATGTCGGCCGCTCATAACCATGCTAATGCCTTTGCCAAAAATGGGCGAGAGATGGAATCGAAAGCGGAGTGGTTCGTATATACGCAGCAGCGAATATTGAATCACTCGCTTTTGTCGCTCCGTTGCTGCGACCGCTGGCACGGCCTCCAGCCCTTCTCCGCCGCATCGCAGGCTTTTCTCTCCGCACCATCTTGCCTTCTCTGCCGTTCCAAAGCTGCCTGCGCCAGAACCTCCCTCCTGCTCATGCCGGCGTCTTCCTTCCCAACACCGCCAAGCACAAATTCGCCCCCCGTCCATCCGCCGTCATCCTCGTAGCTTTCGTCATCCCCCGCGGCCGTGGCCTGGCCCGAGATGACGTACCGGGAGGTCTCGCCGATGGTGCGCCCGCCCGATTTCCAGTCAGCAGCGTCAACCTCTCGCTCAATCTGGTGGCACAGGTCCCAGAACTGCCGGTCATGCGGCCCGTGGACATTGTGAGCCAGCTCGTGACACAATGTCTTGCGCACGGTTCTGTAGTCCCGGTACCCGTCGTGCGCGTCCGTCCGGAGACGGAGCTCGATCACCTCGCCTTGGTTGCGGTTCAGTCCGAGGATTCTTGAGGTGCCTTGGTGCGTCGTTTGCGTGTGGGAGAGGGGCTCCATCTCGGTGAGGAGAGAGACGGTGAACTTGTGCTTCCGCATGGCCGCCTTGATCCCCGGGTCCTCCTTAAGCTTCATCAGCAGCGCCTGGCTCCGCTCGGGACGCGGCAGGCCTTCCAGCGGACGCACCTGGAGGAATGTGTACTTTGCCTCATCTGACAGAACCGGTGATGTTGTCCTCCTCTGTTTCCTCAGTTGGCCCTGGCCCGCCTTGGACTTGGACCTTTGCGCCATTCGAGCCGCATTCCGCCGGGCCACTCTTGTCGACATGTCCTGCACGGCCTGCACATCTGCGGCAGCCGAGCCCATCAGCGTCAGTGTCTTGTCCTGCAGGGGCTTGAGTGGCGAGTACGGTTCTTGGAACGGTGCCTTGAGCAGAGGGCCTTTGGGCACCAGAATCTTCTGGTTGGACTGGGGAATGCCGAGGGAGGCAGCAATCTCGTCAAAGAGATCGGGCACGGTGGCCTCGTCGGGCAGTTGGAAGGCATATTCCTGCTTGCGATGGGTGACGCGGATGGTGATGCAGCCAGATTCCGAGCCATCTGAGTCGGAGAGCGACGGCTCATGCGTCCCGGGCAGATGGGCCATTGCTGAAGACCTGGGTGACGATTGTTGTGATGGCAACCAAGCAGGTGGGAGGATGGTTGTAGTTTGTCAGATGTCTGTAGGTGTTGAGGGAGATGGCAAGGTCTGCGGTTTGGGTTATTATGTTCGGGGCACAGAGTACGGAGTACGGAGTTATGACGACGATGATTACAAATGCGCAAGGCGGGTTGATACGGGCCCAAGACCTAGTGCTGGTTGGGTTGTTACTCGTTATGACCGTAAGACTCGAAATTCTGCCATCGTGTTGCGATGGATTATGTTCGATATTTAAAGGCCAGCGTGCGGGCCGAATCAGTCACTCTTTTGACTGCAGACGTTGAAGGACGACGATGGAATAATTACGCCAGGGCTGCTGCGCCACACCGCAGGACGCACTGCCTCACACCAGCCATGCGAGTGCCGGCCTCCGCTTTCGCACGGTACAGCTACAGATCAGATTTTGTAGTAAAAAAAAAAAAAAAAAAAAAAAAAACAGTAATCAAGATGCACCTGACAGCATGGCTTTGCACTTTCTAGAGCTTCATATGCAAAATAAACCAACCGCTAGATCGTCGTATGGTTCAATTGCCGATTGGAGACCCAGCTTGTTGTCGTGGCGCAAGCTTGTGTCGCCGTCACCTGCACGGTTTGGCCGTTCCTGGGCGCACGGTGTCTGGTGGGTCTACGAGCTGACCCCCGCGCAATTGCCCCCAAACTACCGCGTCGTGTCCTTTTCCCGCATGCAAGCGCAAGCATCCAGCAAGCCAAGCAAGCAAGCGGCCAAGGGCTCCCTTGAATCCCACGCCTTGGTGCATCCATCCACCATCCAACACTCACTGCCTATCCCTCCGTGATCAAGGCCGCCCTTTTTTTTTCCTTTCCTCTTCTTCTTCTTGTTCTTCTATCTTCTATATTTTTTTTTTTGTTTTCATCGTCTGGAGAATCGCTCTCAACAGCTTTATGCATTCCCTCCTCCAGCTGCTGTTTTCCTAAAACGCCCATCGTTCAATTACTTCGCAACCTGGGCGAGCCCAGCGCACTGCTTCGCCATGGTCCTAAACGTCTTCCGCGTTGCCGGTTCGTTGCTCCGACTTGGGAGCTGATTCGCGCGTCGTCATGCGTCCGCAGCCCTTCTTACTGACTGCTTCCTAGCGGATTTCTCGCATCTGGGGAGCATCTTTCTCCTACTGCATAAGATGGTTCAGCTGAACGTATGTGACAATGCGCTCGCTGCGGCGCCTTCCTGGACCGTATTTCCTTTGCTAACCTACCTTTTTGCCAGAGCTGTTCTGGAATATCCTTCAAGTCGCAGGCCCTCTATCTATTCGTCTACATTACTCGATATATGGGTGCGACAATTCAACCCCCTGATGGACACGTAGCCGCCCAGCCCATGCCTCGAGCAGCAGCGCTAACAGTGACTGCGCAGATATATTCACAACCGACAGCCTCTACAATTTGTTCTTCAAAATCACATTTATCGGCTCTCAAGGTTATATAGTCTACCTCATGACCAATGCTTACAAGCCCACCAACGATCCCAACGTCGACACCTTCCGCGTGCAATACCTCCTCGCCGGAGCTGCCATCCTCGCCATTGTCGCACCTTACAAGTACACTGTTTCTGAGGTCCTCTGGGCCTTCTCCATCTGGCTCGAGTCGGTGGCCATCCTGCCTCAGCTCTTCATGCTCCAGAGAACTGGTGAGGCCGAAACCATAACGACACACTACCTCTTTGCCCTTGGAAGCTACCGAGCTTTGTACATCCCCAACTGGATCTATCGATACTTCATGGACACCAAATACAAGTTCGACTGGATTGCCATTGTTGCTGGCGTCATACAAACTGTTCTCTACAGCGATTTCTTTTATGTTTACTACACCAAGGTCCTAAAGGGCAAGAAGTTCAAGCTTCCTGTCTAAAACTTCCCATCGCGGGACCGGCCGCCTCCAAAATGCATTGCCGCTGGTTATGACACTAGGGGGGGCTGTTCGTGCACAGGCTGACCGCTACACGGATTTTTTGGAAATCCGGGCTCTCAAAAAAAAAAGAAAGAAAAACCCCTGGGTTCATAAGAATGAGCGATGTCATGGTATTCTGGTGAACTTGCTCGACAATATTCGCCAGGACGGTATGGATGGCACACAAAATGGGATGGCTATCACGGTGGCGTTGACCGGTTGGATTGAATTTGGTGACTCGTGGGGGCCCAATAAGCACGCAAGCTCTGGGTCTGATGAGACTCTGATTGTACGTTGTGGCATGTATGGGCAGAGAATGGTTGTTGGGCGATTTTTGAAAAGAGCTGTCGCTGTGTATAGTAATGACGGTCTTGTAGATTTGTCAGCTTCAGCATAATTCTCTCAATGGAAAAGAAAAGTACCGGAAATTTGGTGGTGCATTTTTACAAGTCAATGTTGTTTCTTTTTTGATGACAAACTGTATTTTCATGTTTGTTATGCCAAATCGATCTGTTGTCCAGCAACCAGGTATTGACATCATATGGTTATCACGTGACTGTGCAGACCACGCCTAGTGGTCATCGCCAAGCGTCAACCTTCAACGTATATTCAAAAAAAAACCTCGACACTCCATTTCTCTTCAAATGGCTATTGACACTCCCGAAGGCTCGGATCCGCAACAAGCGGCCCAGAACGGTAACACAAATGGCATTGGACCCGACCATCACGATGGGCCGAATCCGCCACCCAAGCTCGCGCCACCACCAGACCCGAAACTCCCAACGCGTAAAGACACATCACTGCGAGACTTTCTGAACAGGATTGATGATTATGCTCCGATTGTGCGTACTGGTCTTCTGAAGGTTTGATTGCTGGGACAGCATCCTAACCAAGAGGCAGATACCCGATGCCGTCACGAACTACTACATGACCAAAGCCGGTCTCCCGCCGCCACCACAGACAGATCCCCGACTGGCGCGCCTCCTCGCGCTCGCGACACAAAAGTTCATAGCCGACATTGCTGCGGACGCGTATCAGTACAGCCGGATCCGTGCCTCGAGCAATACCAATAATCCCATGGGCACTCTGGGTGCAGCTGCTGGCTTTCCCATTCCCGGACAGCAGGCCGGCCAGCCTGGCAACAAGGATCAGGGCAAGGGAGCGCCGCTGGGTATACAGCGTCCTGGGTACGGAGGCGGCGGCCAAGGCGGCAGTCAGAACCGGACAGTGCTGACCATGGAAGACCTGGGCATGGCCGTCGGAGAGTACGGTGTTAATGTTAAGCGGAGCGAGTTCTATCGCTAGGTTGTTTACTTTGAGAGATCATATTTGCATGGGCCACTGCTTAGCGGGGGCTTCCGACTCTGGCTGTTATTGGGGATTGGCGTTGGGGGCGTATTGCAACCAGTTGCTGCGCAATTGCGTGGCCGTTGGCGTTTTGATCGTTGTGTCACCAACATGGCAGGGCGCATAATAGAATGGTAGACCGTTGATTGACTTTGTATTCACAATACCCACGAACATTCACGATGCTGATGGCCCGTTGACCATGATTTACAAATGTGTTGTACAGGTCTCTGCATTAAAGTCTCTTGTCTGTTTTACCGCCTCCCGCGCCCCTTTGCCAGACTATTTTCTGTCCCAGATATTCGCTTTTCGGGTCCTGATTCCATGAAACAAGTCAGTATCTCTTCGTCCTCAGCCTTGTTAATGTTTCAGTAGGGCGTTGGCGTACGGTGAGAACTCGCCCAGCTTATGGCCTACCATGTCCTCCGTAATCGTCACCCGGAGATAGTCCTTGCCGTTGTGGATCTCGAAAATGAGTCCCACGAAATTGGGCAATATGGTGGCGGACCGGGCTTGCGTCCGCACGGGGGGAACTTTGTCGCCTTGCTTCTTGGGGAACACGATGGGAAGACTGTGTGCGGAATTAGAAAGTGCATGGGCGGAGGGATATCACGACGGCGAACGTACGGCACCAGGTTAGGTCCTGTTGGATCTGGTCAATCGATATGCACGGAGCGGATGGGGGCCATTCTTGTTCGACAAACCTTTCCAGACTGAGCGCTTCAGCAGCGCTCTTGTTCCTTGCATTTTGGGCTTGTATGCGATAGACTTGCTCGAGCAGAAGGGTCTCGGCGTGTCGCAGACCGTTGGGCCTGATTGTCACGTGTCACGTGATGGATTGGTCTCTGCGGCGTTGAGCATAGCTACGTGAACCTGGCCTGCAAAATCGCTTGCATTAGCGTTTTTTATGTGTATCATGATTTGGAAGGAGTGGTGGGGCAATGACAGATGCTTGGACTCCACGTTTGATAAGTGATTTGGGTAACTGGTCGTGTACTCTGATATGGACAGTTTCAAAGACGCTTGAGAATCTAATCGCTACAGAAGTAGTTCTTTACGTCTCAGACTTAATACAAGGCCACGAAACATTTCATTCAAGTTGCCGCCAATCGCGCCCGTGGAAGTCGTACATTGTAAATGAGGCTGATGCCTCCAGGGTAGGCCGGTGTCATCACGTGGATTGATGCCAGCTTGCTTGACACTCAAGGACCGGACCCCCAGTTTGCGTTGGTCGATGGATTTGTCTGGAACCCGTCGCTTTACGCATTGCAATATTCCCACTTGAACTGCATCAAGCGATACTTTCCCATATCTGGTGAACAGCCGGGCCCAATTCCGGGAGTTCCAATTCCGAAGCCACTTCCCATCCGCCTGGGCCGGGGGTATTCTGCTTTTGGTGCGGCTGCCCGTCATCGAACAAGTCGTCACCAACGACAAACGGAAGCAGATGCAAGTCCTGGCACGGCCAAGAGCTCCTTTTAATTAAGCAAATATCCAGGGAAAAAAAAAAAATAAACGAGGAAAAAAAAAAAAATTAACCCCAATGCCCGCCGCCACGACCTCGGGTGCGAGCACTGGAGATGACCCGGTCCGGCGCCGCGAGCATAACCAAGGGAACCAAGGGCGCACATATACTGTCGAGCAAAAGGAAGCCGTACTCCGTATTCGGAGATGCAGTCCCACTGCGTTCTACGACATCCTCGGTCTCGAGGCCAGCAAGACAACCTGCACCGAGTCGGACATCAAGAAAGCATATCGCAAACAGTCATTACTGACCCATCCGGACAAGAACGGACACGAGCATGCAGACGAAGCCTTCAAGATGGTCAGTCGAGCTTTCGGCATATTGGGCGACAAGGAGAAGCGCGAGAAGTTTGATAAGCTTGGGATCGATCCCGACAACCGATTCGCGAATGCCCAGGCGCAAAACCCCTTTTCTGGATTCGCCGCACGGCAACCGGCGGGCGGGATGGGTGGCGGCGGTCACTGGGGAGAGGAACTGAGTCCGGAGGAGATGTTTGCCAGGTTCTTTGGTGGTGGCGGGTTTGGAGGAGGAGGAGGCGGGTTTGGAGGTGAGATTCCGGACGCTACGTGGCGGCAGGCAGATCTTCTCTTGCACAGGCCTCTTTGAACTGACAGAGTAGCTTTTGACACAGGACCCGAATTCGTCTTCAACTTTGGCGGCGGCCCGGGCATCCGGGTGCATCAGTTTGGGGGCGCGAGACCGAGACGCCGGCCTCGGGAAGCTCAGGATGACCAGCAACAGCAAGGCGGCTTGCAGAACCTGCTCACCATGCTGCCGATACTGATCTTCTTCATCCTGCCGATCCTCTCGTCCCTGTTCACCGGCGGCTCGAGCGGCCCCTCAACGCCCAAGATGTACTGGGATGCTCCCCAGCCGCCCTACACCGAGGACGCACCACGCCGAGACACAAGATCAACTACTTTGTCAACCCAAAGGACATACAGTCGTACAGCAAATCCAAGCTCTCGCAGCTGGACAGGACGGCCGAAGCCAATTTCCTGCACCTGCTGCAGAACCGATGCGAGCACGAGAACATCATCCAGCGGCGGATGCAGGAAGACGCCTCCGGCTGGTTCTACGAAGACGAGGAGAAGATGGCCGCGGCGAACGCGTACCCCAAGCCTCACTGTGACAGACTGCGTTCTCTGGGACTTATTCGATAGCGGGATGTTGCAGGCGGGAACCATACAAAACGGGTTTGTCTCATTTTTTTTTTTTTTTTTCTCCTTTCGAGATTGAGAAGGGCTGGAGTTAGCGGGACTATGTTTCTCTTCTGAAAGAATTGCATCGGCGGTGACGGTTCCTTAATCATACTTTGCATACATAACTGAAATAGATTGGAGGCATTGTGCTAGTTTCCGGGGGCTCGTGGCGAGGGCCGGTGCCACCAAAGAGTCTATCTAATGCTTGTTCTTTCTTACCTCTGTCCTTCTCGACGCTTGAATTATGGAACAGTTGACTGATCGTGAAGCCCCGTCATGTCATGGATGTCTTTTGGTCAACGGCTGCGCATTCCACTCAGACGAGAGAGCATGGCTGAAAAAGAAAAAGCAAAAAAACTAAAGAAAGATGTACTCCGTTTTCCATGCCTTTCAAATAGCCCCCGTTTCTCTGGCCATGGCCAACATGGCGCTCACCACCAGCTGCACATCGGCCGTCTTAAAAGGCAGCCTATGACCGGCATCCCACTCGACCAGCCTGGCGGTCCCAGGCTTGCAATACAAGCCAAGCAGCCTCCGGTGCCTCTCCAGTCCGGCGTCCCGCAGCCCGTGGACATGCAGAGTCGGGAGGGAAACGACATGCTCGCCGGCACCGCCGTCCTCGGGCCAGTCGTCAAACTCGGCAGCGGCCACCACGGCGTCCGCCACGCCCCGCGGCCTCGGCAGCCTGGCATCGAGCCGGACGACAGGCGGGCTGCCGGCCATGATGACGCCGAAGCGGAAGCGCGTGCTCGCGCGGCCGGGCCCCAGGACGGCCTCGGCGCGCTGCTGCGCCCACAGGAGGCTGAGGGCGATCCTGGCGCCCTGCGAGAAGCCCAGGACGGCGACGAAGGGGCCCTCGCCGTCGTCGCGGCCCATGGCGCCCAGGACCGCGTCCATGATGTCCTCGGCCGGCCGCGCCTCGGCCGGCAGCCCCGGCTGGTCGTCGGCCCAGGCCAGCCAGCGGCGGAAGGGGCCCAGCTCGCCGTACACGGGGACGATGTCCCGGTGCGGCGTCGAGATGTAGGGCGCGTCGACGAAGACGAGCCGGAACGTGCGCGCGAGCTGGCTTGCGATGGTGCGGCACTGCAGCCGGAACACGTGGCCGTTTACGCCGCCGCCGTGGAGGCAGAGGATGCGCGGGAGCGAGAGGTCGTCGTCTTTGTGCGCCATGGTGTTGATTTTGGGCGGGAAATGAAAGAATGGTGAATCTGGGACTATTTTCTTTGGAAGCTGGTGATCTGACTGGAGGGGAGATGCTGGCGGCTACGGTTGACAGCTGACAGAAGACGGTCGGTCAGCTTATCATCATTACTCACCCGCCGTCAGATTGGTGGTGGTGAGTCTGACGGTCACATCCCATTTTGGCGATTGGCGTTGCTGATGGGAAAAGATGGGGGATTGGACGCAGGCATGCCGGAGTTTTCATCACGTCCGTACCTGCTTCCTTTTTTTTTTTTTTCAGCAAGGATTCTAGGCCAACCAATGAAATGATTTCTTTCTTTCTTTCTTTTTTTTCCCCGGTAAGGATTGTATGCCAACCAAGGAAAAATAATCTCCTTTTTGCCTTTTTTTCATGCTCTAACAACATTGACAAGTTTCAATTCTACAACACTTGGCACCAAGGAGCTGATGCGTGCATGTAGAGAGCATGCCATACATGACATCAAGCTTGTGTCTCACGTTGGCGATTTACACTAAATGAGCAGAATGACGATCAATCACTTCAGTCTTACACACGCCCATCACACTCGCACACACACACAAAAAAAAAAAGTCACCCTATTTGCCAATAGCGTCTATTAATTAATCCCGTCTATAAAGAACAAATCAAGAAAACAAAGAAACGCTGTTGCAGCTGTTGCGGCTACTCATCCAAGTATGTTGGTTAGTGACAAGTCAAAAGCGCGGGCCACGCCAACACAACACGCTAGCACCAGTAGTTGCACTTGTCCAACATGTAGGACTGGTCATAGAAATACGAGGAGGTAACATCCTTGCCGAGGACATCCTGCAGCGTTACGGCGGTAGATATCTCTTCCGAGAACTTGCGGTATTTCCTGCTTGATCCAGGGCCGACGTTTTTGTACTCGCGAAAGCTGATATGACCGGTGCGCTCGTCGCCGGTGTGCCATTTGGACCATCCCTCTGGGTTGATCACATCGCTCAAGTACGAATTCTCGACGACGACGCGGGCATGATTCCTCCATGGGCGGCCGAGAAAATAGCTTCCCTTCTTGTAATGGCTGCTAGAGTGCATGAAGGTTGTGCAGTTAAAGACAAAGCCATGGGTGTTTTCATCCTCGCGACCCGAAGCAGTGACGTAGCCCAGATCAGCGTCGACAAGCTCGAGAAGCACGTTTTGTAAAAAAGCGTCGGGGAGACGACCATAGATGAAGTCCACGGCTCCCTTGACATGCGAGTTGACAATTAACTGCTTGCCCCTGTTGAGAAGCATAGTGTCCTGGTATCCGTTGAACGAGCAGCCGTAATATCCCTGGCCCTAAGTATATGTTAGCCCGTGTCGTGTTGAGCAGCCAGCGTGGGACGGAATAGAGAAAGGGGAAACCACTCACGTTCCTGTTTGCCGCGAGGGCGAGAGCCTGCGATCCTTTTCCGTAGGCGTTGGTCACGTTTATGTTGTACATCTTGAAGTTGTCCGTCTCAACGCGCAGCGTGGCCGTGGCCATGTTGTCCGACTCGATGAAAAGGCTCTTGCTCGAAACGATGTTGACTTGGTTCTGGTGCCAAGTCAAAGCGTCGGGCGTGGAGCCCTGGAGCTTGAGCGGACCTTGAATGTTTGTGATGCGCACCTGCTCATGGTACACTCCAGGTAAGATGAAGATGGTCTGCTCATTCTCCGTATGGCGGTCGAGTGCGTCGACAGCCTCCTGGATGGTTTTGTAATGGCCCTCGCCCACGATTAAGGCGTTTGGCGGAGGATTCCGCCTGCTCATCGCCAGCGCGCTCGAGCAGAGCGCCAAAACGGCCGTTAAGACGGGAAGCATTGTCACTGCTTTTCTTCCTTCCTCCTTTGACAAAGCGGGAACAATGCAAAACTTGTCAGCTGAGTGATGAAGAACCGGGCTATGAGGATCTTTGTTCGATTTCGAAGCAAGCTCTTATATAGAAGAGAAACCTGACGGCCCTTGGCGGAACAAGAGGTGACATGGACAGTTCATTCCTTCATCTCCGCAAAGCTTTCTCTACCGTCTGTCCACGGGTCCCCCTGCAAGTAGCCGCAATCTGATCTTCAGAACGAGCAGGGATGGGATGATGGAGAAGTTTTTTTTTTATTTTTTTTTTATCAAAATCAAGCAAGAACGCTGTTGCTAATATCAACGGCTTTTCTTTTTTGTTTAGCACAAGGGTCGTTGTGGAGTGCCTGGCAACACCCACGTACGACTTCTCTCCTTTCCCGATATACCAAGGACCGGCTCCGTGTTACAGGACGTATTGAAGACCAATGAAATGTGCATTTCAGGCATTAAATTTGCTCAGAGCCAGCGGATACGTCGGGGATTGCCGAGGCACACATGCCGGCCTTCCGGCAACCCGGTCTTTCCGCCTCCACTGGTTCTACCTTATTATTTTCTTCTCTCGCCCCTCCAATGTTTCACGGTTCTTTTCTAAAGAAGCCGAGCTGTATGTTGGCCCCTCCACTAAGTTATCAACTTCCCCCCTCGCCCTATTTCTTTCCCCCCTAACCTTTTTTTTTTCTTTTCTTTCAGGTGGAATAGGGGCAGGCAAAAAGGCGTAGGTAGTTTTACAATTCTTATTCCAAACTGCATAAAAATGAATTATCATGACAAACAAGTCGTTGCAGTTGTTCCCTCCCCGCCCCCCCCGCCACCAGACCCCGGTCGGGTTCCACTTAACTTCCGTTGGTGCCTGTGGGGTCCGTGCTTGTACCGAATGGGCCGTCTCAGATGGGACTTCACTCCTGATTGGTCCGCTTCACGCTCGAAGACAATGCCTTTGCCATCTGTCATGAGACAAACGTCCGGTTGTGCCGAGGATAGACAGCACGCTAGATGTTATTAACGTTTTTTATTTTTCTTTCTTTCTTTCTTTCTTTTTTTTTTTCCAAATTAGCGCCAAGCGCTGCATGAGGTAACTATATTGAACACTGTATGCCTAGTCTATACACTTTAGCTTGAGAACTATAGCATACTACTAAAAAAAAAAACTATACAAGAGCTATAACTTAGCAGTCAGAATCTAGGTCCGGGACTGCAGGGCTAGCGCGCCTGCAAAAGTTGACTTGTCGCTGCCCCACAGTGTACGCGATTAGCTCGCGCCGAAACTCAATTACACGCTTTACACGGCACACATAAGGAGCACTCGTCATCTTTTCCTCTTCCCACTTCCCAAATCCTGCCGATATCAAGGCCTGCCCCTGAGAGGGCTATAGAGAAGAAGCTTAAAAGAACTACTAGAGACGCTGCTGCTTATAACCTTGCGGTATTAACCTCTTCGCGGAGGCTGACCTCTTCGCCTGCGATATTGACACATGGAGACCAGAATGGCCACGAGACCTCCCGAGCGTTCGCCCATCTGTATAAGTGGGGAGCGGCACGACTACCGGTACACCCACCGCTCGCTAGATCGACCCAGGGATCTCCTCGTCCGGATTAGGCACTGTCATGTTATTTTAGATCTATCCACTATAATAGGGCAAAAGCAACGCATCCGGACCAGAAGAGCTACGTGACACCGTCTAATTTTCTCAAAGGCCGCGAAAGTGCCCCTCAGCGTCTCGCGCACGGGCTCGGGGCTGTTACAGCTCGGGCGGGTGAGGAATGAACAGGTTGTCGAGCTGGAGCGGGAATCAGATTGCCAGACTGCGAAGCACTTGCACTGGGGTGAGTCAGGGCGTGGGTACGACACTGCACAACCTAAAACTTCCTATCCGACATGCATGTAATGGAACCCCTGAATGATTTTACGAATCTGCAAGCCCTCCTTTTATCCACCAGTCAGGTAGCTCTCTAACAGTTGTAGTCCGTGTATCCTTACCAGGTAGGCTGCTGCTGTTAAGGAGCTACACATTAGTTATATAGGGTATAAAGCACAACCCTGCATGACGTATCTGTAAACCATAGTGTCCCTCCGGGAGGGAGAGGTAATACTATCTGACGGTGTCAGGCGACAAAACCATTGGTTGTCTTGTTAGGCGCGCTTCCTTTTTCGGATTCTGATGGCTTGATCATGGTGCTTGTATGGTTTTTCCATCGGTATATCATGGTTCTCTAATCGGTGTACGGACTAGGCATACGGTGTTTAATATGGTTTTACCTCATAGTGCTTCTCACAAATTAGGGAAGAAGAAAGAGAAAATATTAATGAAAATAAAGTACTTCCCGCCTCTACTCTATGTCTTACTGATTCCGAATCTATCCTTCTAATCGGCCTGAAGTATCCTGCGAGTAGATTTGTAATTACTCAGGGGCTGTTGCTGTATTTAGCATTCTAAACGCGACCCCGTTTTCGTTCTTTCTCTTTGTTCTGTTTCTGTCCGCGCGTAGCCCTGCCATGAAGGTGCTTCCTGGAAGATATAGGACCGGCCCCTGATGGCATCAGCTGCTCACATATAGCCTTTATCGCCAATGTAGTAAGGTCTTCAACCCACCGGCCAATAAGCGCAATCTTGGGCAGGGCAATTCGGCTCCACATCGACTCCGTTCTAGGCCCAGGCCGTCTCAGCCCTCCGGCCCCTCGGACCAGACGCTGCCACGTGCGGCCACGTAGACCCCGGCCGGTCACGGACCCACACGCTCTTTCGATACGCAAGGTACTTCAGAGACGTGCATTATATTGCTACACATCTCTTTATACCGCCGCGCACCAACCCGGTTCCCGGTGGCTCTCATAAAAGTTCGCAAGTCTGATGTAGAGTGCTGCCACCATGGCTGCGCTGCCATGCTGATCCTTTACATAATGTTGGCGCGCGCCGGCGATGGTACGTGAGAGGAAGTATTTCTGGTACTTGGGTTATCGGAACGTCCCTGCGTAAAAAAAAAAAAAAAAAAAAAAAAAAAATGCATTTTTAGTTAACCTCGTCCTGATTGGCCTACCACTGCCCGGGGGATGTACCGCCGCGGTTGGCGTTGTGTACACGCTCGGGGTGATAACAAAACAACACAAACGGGGGAATCCCCTCAAGTCCCGTCATGTACTCCGTTACTCCTTACATCCCTTTGGCAGGAATGAGGCCTCAGGAGGGCTACGGACCTACGCCTTTTTTCGATACTTTCTGGGTCCTCAACGAATATACTAGAAAGGTATTGTATTAAATTATACCTTTATATATATATAAGTAACTACCAGTACTTCTCTTAGAGTAACGCCGTAGCATAAGAAAAAGTACCGTTTATTCAGCCTCCCTCCTGATTGGCCCACATCCCTGCTCGCAACCTTCCCGGGGCTTACACTGCCAAAGGGATGCATATGGTGCTGTCTTCTCCTGCGTGTAAGGAACCCACCGCCCTTACTACAGCCTTACATTGAACGAAATACCGGGGCATCCCTCGGGGACCACAAGGCCCCCAGCCGCTCGCGTGACCTGGCCTTCAACACGTCGACTTGCAGGACTACAAAGTGCCTTCTTGTAGCCTGGATTGGCACTCCGTACGGTACGCTCTCGCGGCAGTCTTTGATGTCTCTGCTGGCCGCGCGCTCCGCCGAGCACGTACCAGCAGTGACACGTCTACAACGAGACCAGGGATACGTTGAGCCCTGTCCGTGGTACCCTGGGATCAGAGCGCCAACAAACTCATCACCTCGCGTCCTGCGGTCCCAGCAAACGGGGGGGGGGAGGGGGGGGGGACTTGAACCCCGCCACCGCGACGAAGTAGCCTAAATACAAAAGCGTCACACCTGCTAGATTTATTAAGGATCAAGAGAAACAAAAAGGACCCTCGGGCTGTCGGGATGCCACGTTTGACTCGCTTGGTCGGACCTACCAGTCATGCCTCGCTGGCTGACGTGCGGCAGGCGTTAACTGGTTATGAGCTTTCGTTGGCGGCGAGGTTGGCCCTTCAGTGGATACATGCCTATTCTCGAGCAGAGCAATATAGACCAGTAACAAAATCTACATGGTGATGAATAATCCTTCTTTATTAAGGCCATGTCCACCGTGTTAGAAGTAAGGTGCGTCGTGTGATCATCCTTGTACGGGGTATAGAAGGCCCGCAACGTCATCAGTTACTTCCAACGTCTCTGGTTCACGTTTGTCAGAACTCCTGGGTAAAATGTTAAAAATAAGCTTAGGTCCCAGTTTTGCCCCGACTGTAAGGCTCTGGCAGAATATCATCCCTGAATGGTTTCCAGAGTAACAGGGCAGCCGCACGAGCATCCCTGGATGTGAAACATAGGTGGACCAAAAGGTAATTACTGCGGATCACGTCTTGCACACGCGTGAGTCGGACGCTGGAACCTTTGCCTAGCTGCCTATTATAATGCGCCGCACCTCGCACTCGCGAACTGATTCTGCTGGCGGAAGGCTCACTCTAGGTCGGCCCCAGGTCTGCACCCAAGTCCTCGCCCTATCGGGGGCACACGGAAACCCTTTCGTACATGCTACAAGCTCCCCCTTCGTTGTCAGAAATCACTGGTTTTTTGCCCGGCATGGCCGGATGTGCACATGGCAAAGCAACCATTCGCCTTAGTCACAGCTCAGGAGATTCCCGTCTCCAAACCACCAAACGCCACCTCGGCGCGACCAGCCGACCAGGATTAATTAATAAATGCAAGGATGTCGGTATTAAGTCCGTCCGAGCTATGCTTCCCCCCCCCTCTTCAGCGGCCGCCCAGTGATCTTGAGGCACGTTTTCGGGACTTGTTGGTTCGTGCGGGATTCTATATTTTCGTATATGCAATGCAACGCAATGCAATGCAATGTATGCGCTGCGCTTACTATAATGTGTTGTGGATTACCGTCGGCTGCTGGGAGAATCAAGCGACCAGATAGATATGTTGCACTAGTGGCGATGGGCTTCTATGCTGTCAACTTGTTCGATGGAAGCTAAGCTATATGTCGCATAGGTACGGGCTCCTTCTACATGCTTGCCTGAGGCAGCACAGTAGCGATGTGGGGTTCTGCGGCCGGAATCCCGGATCTATCCGGTCCCGCTCTGCCATTAGGAAAGCGTGCTGCTACCTCCGACATCTGCCGAGAACACCGAATTTTTTTTTCTCTTTTTTGATTTTTTTTTTAATAAATATATAGACAAACAAATTGGACGGAGCTTTACGTACAGAAAGTAGCTGCAGCTACCCTGCCATCAGCCCTGCGAATCTGTGTGAATAGCTCAGTCTAGCGAGGTTGGGGGAGCGGACCAGATACAAGTGTGGACCTGTGGAACTGGTGGGCCTGTCCCGTAACCTCTTCATTGGCCAGTTTCAACCTCCAGGTTTTATCTACACAATCAAGTCATCGCGAGATCAGGCTGCTTACATCCCTCAATAACCAGCTGTCGATACTCCGCACTTCAAGAAGAGCAAGGCCTTCCATTCTACAGAGAGCCCGCTAGTTTGTCACCAACGCAACCTCATCATGTCCACAGCCACGCCACACCACCACCAACACGCGCTAGAACAAACCGCACCAGTTTAGGTCGGGCATGCCGCTGCAGAGCCAGCACAGACTGGCATCCCGACGCAGCCGGGAAACCATCAGGGAGGGGGGCGGCGTAGGGATATTTCCCCAGCCAATTTGGGAAGGCCAGATAGAACAGATCGAGCCATGACCTCAGCGGTGCACGTCCAGACACGGAATATCGAGCAAACACGGCCCGTCCGATTTTGACTGAGTGAGGCACTTGCTGAATTCCAGAAATGGACCACAGGACAATGGCAGATAGTGCTGTTCAAGAGCCGAACCGAACCATCATTGTAATCTGTTGGACCATCCAGGGGGCAACGAGGTGCGGTTCAGCTGCGCTCCTCAGCTTCTCTTGACCAATGTTTTGCCAATGAGGAGACCAACTTATTAGTCCCACAACCGACCTTGGGTGCCATGCTCTTGGCCAACTATTCTGGCATACCTTGGAAGATCGTGCGACGTTCTTGAGATACGGCTTGTCCCATTCAGTCAATGTAGAGCGAGCTTAGGAGCAAGCAGCAACGAGGAGGCCGACGCCGAGGATGCCGATTTACTCCGTAACCTTCGCAGCTTTCCAGTTACCCAATCATATAGCTAGGTCGTGGACAGAGCCACGAATGATGCCATCTTTCACAAGACATAGTACAATCACTGCACCTCACGCACGGCTACAAAATGCTCTTGTTGCATGATATCACTAGCACAGCCCATACGCGACAGGTAGCTTTACCTGGCTAACCAAACTTGATGCCGGAACCAGGATTCCACGTCCCAGACGTACTGCCCTGCTGCCCATGACCATCTCTCGCCGGAGTGCCGCCGGCGAATTTGATCCCCATTTCAGGATTCCACATCATCGTCAGCGGACTCGCTTGCGGTACCTGCGGCTGCGGCTGCGGCTGCTGGACGTGATTTTCGACCCACGACTGGATAGATGCCTCGGCCGGCTTCGCAAGCGGTGGCTCTGCAGCCGTGGGGGCTTGCCGCTGAGGAGAAACAGGCCGCTGCTGCGGTTCGATGGAGCCCCGGGCGAAATATGATGCCTGCGGCTGCTGGTATGGTGCTGCGACTGAGCTATGCAACGGCGTGTAATTGTGCGATGATAAATTGAGCGTCGACAAGGGCGGCATGTTTAGCTCTCTAAGTAGGATGATATGAGCTTGTGAGTTCTGAGCAGATCGGTCGTGGATGGGCAGGGTACTACTTACTCTTCCAGCGCTCTAGCTTCTACACGTCGCTGCGCTACCCATCCCTTCACAACGTCTCTGAAGCCCTGCCCGACAATCTTGTTGAGGTCATTGTAGAATTTTCTCCCAACCTCGAGATTGTTCACAATCTCCTTGTACTTGAAGTACGCTCCGTCTAATTTTTGCAAGGCTTTCTCGCGCTCTTTGGAGCCGCGATCACCACACATCAGCTTCTGTGACTCAAACTCTCGGTTCGCTCGTTCTACTTCTTTAAGTAGCCGATCCTGCTCAGCTGCCTCATTGTCTAGTGCTTCCAGTTCTGGCTCGTACAATCTATCAAGTCGCTTCTCGAAGAAATCCTCAAAATGAGCAGGAACAATCGCGGTCGAAGGATATGTTCTTTCCAGTCTTGCAGCCTCTTTCAAAATGTCAGGCTTAATATCATCTCGACGAGCATTGCTGCGCAAAGTCTCCACCTTCTTCCGCCGTCGGCTCTCGAGCCTCAAAACGTCGCTGTACGCGCTCCGCACCCTGCCGACGGATTGTTTCAGATCCGGATTCGTGTCCCTGTGAGAACTAGAGGGAACAAAAGCCATGAGCTGCCGATCGTCTCCGCTCAGGATGTGAAGCAGTTCTTCGTTATCGGCGAATTTCTCCCGCACAATCGCGTCACTACTGACGCTGCTATTGAAATATCCTTCAATCTCTGCCGCGTGACCCCAGAGCTTGCCACCCTGAGGATCGCTCTGGCTTTCGGGCCTTGTCCATCGATCCGTTCCGTATTTTATTCTCAGCTTCTGATCTTCTTCATTTTCGGCGGCTAGCGCCGATTTGCCTTCCTGAAATATCGCCACATCCGCTGCCCGCAACTTTTCGATATCTGCAAAGCTTCTGTGAATCCGTTCAATAGCATTAGCCTGCCTGAGCTCTTCTGCGTGCTGAACCAGGCTAGGAGGTAAACCCAGAGGCTTCTCCAGAGCCTGTAATGACCCAGGAAGCCCAATAGAGCTGAATAGAGCGTGCATGCTATCATTCAGCGTCTCCAATTCTTGAATGATAGTTTGATTCACTAGCCGGTCTCGTCTTTCTTCATAAATAGAAATGGCAACGTGAACCGAGAACGGTACAAGCTTAGAGAACAAAGCTGGCCCGAATTCTGTCCCGTCGCCTAGATAGTCGAATGGCTTAGCAATCTGGGGAGGGACTCGCGCAACTGCCATATTCGCTCTTTCAAGAATTTTGAGTTCCGACTTCGGGGGTACGGGATCTAGAAAAAAAAAAGGAAGAAAAAGAGGTCAGTCAGTAAATGCCCAATATGAAGGCGGAGCGTTAAAACGCACTCAGGAAGATCATGTCATTGTCCTTCACTGCTCTTTTGAGGTCTTCCTCGACTTTCCGCTTCAGACCATTTAGATCATCGATTACGGTCTTGTTGATATAGTTCCCTTTCGCCTCCTTGAGCCCCTCTGCCACACATGCTACAGCATCCATGAGTCGCGCCACTTCCTCGCCGTACTTTCGCTTCTCTAAGCAGCCGCAAGCAGCTCGGTATTGCGCTGCGGCAGCAAAGTGATGATGCTTTGCCGTCATGTGATGAATCCAGGCACTGCTTATGGCTTCGCTTTTCATGGCTGCCTCTCCGGCCATATTGTAAAGGTCGGAGACCTTAGCGGCCAGCTTGGCTATAGAGGCGTCTTTGTATCCATCAACGACAGCCTTCTGCCAGAAGCATTCTTGGCTCTGCGCCAGACAGAGCTGGAGCAGGGACTCAAGAGTGTGTTCATCCATGTCCTCAGGCGGATCAGACATTCGCAGCTCAGGCACAACTTCTTTCTTCATGTGCGACAGCACACCAGCCGCCAGCGAGAAGTAGTTCGCCGCCGACTTGAGGCCTTCGGTCGTGGACCGAGACGTATTGACGGCCAGCTGCGAGTATAATGCGGCCAGGTTGTAGAGAATATTCAGCAGCTCGTACTTCATGTTATTTCGCACCATCGGTCGCTCTATATTGTAGCCAAGAGCGGGGTACCATGTGAACTCTGCGCCAATCTTGCTCCGGTTTGTCAGTACGTCCCTTAATCAACAGCGCAACGTGCGCGACGGCTTGCAATTGAAGAATCGCAGACTCACATCAATTGGAAACTTCCCGCTTATCCAAGTCAGCTGCCCTGCGTATGCCTGCAGCTTCTTGGCACCGCTGGGATGTGGCTCGCGAACATTGACAGCGTCCTGACGTAGAGCGTCGATAACGTCAAGATCCTGCTTGAACATATCCGGGTGTTGGTCATATTTGCTATTAATATACTGTCGGATCGTAGAAGCGAGCGAGATTTGATTCGAGCGACGGAATGGCAGTGATAATATGCTGCTGGTCCTGCGGGTGTTGGTACGTCAGAAATGACTGGCGCTGCATTTGTTGTCAGCTCGAAGAGGAGTTACTCACGTTGCCATGGTGTGTAATTTGGTCTAAATAAGTAGGGGAGGGACGTTCAGAGGAATAGACAGACATATAAAACAGTCTTCTGACCAATGCCAGGAAAGTCATGCGCTCAGATTCAGATGTTGGTTTGAAGCGCTTGCGGTCAAGTGTTCGCATTGAACGTCAGGACCCAGTTTATCTACAGGTGATTCCGTCTGGAAAGGCAGCTGCAACTACTCAAGCTATTAACCGGCCCGTGGTTGGCGTGGTGCTTGGTGACTCAGCAGACGCCACCCGCCCCAGTCTTGACCGCGTATCCGGGCCACCTGTAGTTGGGTACTTGTACTGCTGTGGGTACAGTACCCAGGTACCTACCTCTCGCAAATCGTAAGGTAGCACAGTATCGGAGCAGACCTCTGCACTGTATTATGCCCTGCCTTGCCTCCGCGAACTCGCCTAAATATTTTGTTCAGCTCACTCCCTCCAGGAATACTGGACCAATCCGACCAGAGACTGATTAGTATGTTAGGGGCAGTGATCAGATCAAGGCTCATCATTTCTCCAAATTGGGAGATACCTGTACATGCGCAGCCGATAAGCAGCAGGACGGCCATCCAAATAGTAAATGTCGCTGTGTTGTTTCAAGAAAAACCTCCCACCCTTACCGATCCGAAACTCGTATCAAAACTCCACGGAACTCAATCGGTTCAGTATATGTGACAAGAAGAAGAAAAATCACGTAAAAAGAGAACAGAAAATGCCGACCAAAAGAAAGAAATCATAAACGCTCATACGAGGAGCAGAGCACACCCTTCTTCCACACGCCCCTCAAATTCAGCGTGTCCCCAATGTCGTGGAGCGGGTTGCCCTCGACCAGCACCAAGTCCGCTCTAAGTCCGGTTTGGATTCTTCCTCTGTCCTCAAGCCGAAATCTTCTCGCCGTAACGGAAGTAGCGGATCGCAGGGCCTCAATCGGACTGAAGCCACAGTGCTTGACGAACATGCCCAATTCATGATGAGCGGATACACCATACGCCATCCCGCCCACACGGCCGGTCGTGTCAGTGCCCCTATATAGACGATGAGCAAGTCAAGTCTTTACTTTATGCCTCCGATTCACAGTGTGTAAGCCAGACTCACATGATTACGTCAACGCCAGCCTCTCTCATCATCCTCACGCTTTCATACGCGTACTCGACACGACATGTGTCACTCGACATTGCAACGCATTCGCACATGAGGGCCTTAGCGGGCCCAGGTAGAAACCTCTGGACTCGCGGGTCATTTGCATACTCTTCCTGGTCCCTGAGACCTTCATTGGTCATACTCGCAATGCCAACGAGGGTAGGATTGCAGTGTCTGCACCAGACAGAGTCAGTAAATCGACATTGTCAGACCATGGGTTGTGCCTTATGGTGTGTTTGTCCGTAGAGCAACGTACGCGTTGTTCCTTTTGTAGGCATCAATCAGCTCTGGCGTAGGCGGATGATCCACAATAGTGTGAGCTGTGCCATCCACCCCGGCATTCAATATTTCAATCGCTGACTTCAAGGCAAAAGCATGCGCAAAGCACCTCAAGCCTTTTTTGTGGGCTGCATCAATGATCATGCGCTGCAGTTGTAGAGACGGCTTCGGAAGGTCGACCTTGAGACATCTGCCGTCCTCGTGAAACAGCTTGATGAAATCCGCGTCTGCTTTCCGCTGCCTGACAAAGTCATCCACATCTGCTTGCGTTTTCAGATCTGGCCACCTCGCAACGGCTGCTTTGAACTATGAAATCTCGATTAGTGCCCGTCGCTTCCATTGGGAACCTGTTCAATTGCCCGATCAAAGCCATAGTTGGAAAAGAATGAGACAAAAAAAATATCAAGTTCATGATTCATTACCTCTGGAGAAGGGTCGTGAGAGAGGAGAAGTGCTGTCGGCCATCCGTTCTTGATTGTAGCTCCAAGACATGCGGCCCTCAAATCTGCTGCGTCGCTGTCCTCCGCAGCAACTTTTCTCATTCTAGCTATGAGTTTCGGTTCATTATGCATGTCACAGACGGTTGTGACTCCGAATTGCAGTGATTGGCGGAGAGCGGCGGGCTCGTAAACATGTACATGGGCGTCAATGAAACCTGGCAGTAATGTATGACCGGGCTTGTCGAGGACAACAGTCGAGCTGTATGGAGGAGCGATCGGCTCCTTCGACACCTGCGCTATCAAGCCATTCCGGATGAGGACGTAGCAATCGGGAATCTCCTCATGTCCGTCAAAGACGCGAACGTTCCGGAACAGCAGCGAAGGTGGTTGTGCTGAGCAGAAGAGAGAAGAAAACGGCTGACCCATGTCCGGCAACGAATCCAGTGCTATGAGCGAAGCCTGTAAGACATGACACGGTGTGTTCTCGTGCTAATTGATGCGGATGGATGATGCTGTGTTTGTAAGAATCTCTCACTTTACAAAGGATTGTAGATAGTTGGAAAGAAAGAAGATATTGGACAGATGCATTCGCCGCGACAGACTGGATTCGCTTACACAGCCGGGACTAATAAACAAACCAATGCCGCGCACCTGGGTCGTGCGTTTGTGCTTGTGCCTGGCCATTTAAACAAGGCATCCAATAAAGCCCGATCCATGGAGGCGGCATCAGCATTGGCAGCAGCATGACTGACTCCGGAGCTCTGGCCGCGCATGTCGTGTTCGATAACCTCAAGGTCTAGAAGTTGGCCGAAAAGGAAAGAATTGTGGATGCTGGTAAAGAGGTCGGCAACATCTTGGCACACTAGCGAAGAGGAAGAATTGCTCGCTGATGAGGCCATCGAATCCGACTGGGTATACGGAAGGTGGAGAGGGAAGGGGAGTGGTGGAGGAGGAGAGGAGGAGGGAGAGGAGGGGAGGGGAGGGGAGGGGAGGGGAGGGGGTGGGGGGAAGGAAGGGAAGGGGTGTGTGAAGAGAAGCTGTCAGTTAATACGAGTTAGCAACAAGAAACATAGATTGATGAAGTTTGTTGCATCGAAAACGCAGCTTGAAGTGCGTATCATGGCTTCTGGAACCATAAAATTTCCGACGCGTGCGTTCTTAAATCCTTCGTGCCGAGAAGCAGGAGAACACAAACCAGCACAGGGCCAACAATAAGGTGGTAAGTCAGACAGTAGCACTCGGTGCCGTTGAATGGCAACTGAGGCTTGGTACCAGGGGCCACGGCACGACGGCATTTTCCATGTTTCTAGTTTGAAAGCGGTCCTAGGTTCCTGGCATCCTGGCATCCTGGCCATTCGACTCTATGCATGCGCTCCTCGCAGTGCCGCAGCAGGCGGCTAATACCCAGGCTTTTGCGGCTCGAATGATAGGCCATAGTAACCGACCCACGACAGCGTCACACGGGGTGGTCAAAGTACATACGTTCGCGGATGTTGGGGAGAGAGCGGTGGGTTGCGGGACCCGTTCTGAAATCTGTCCCCCGCGCGAGGGGAGATGGGGCCCAACAGGAGGAGTGACAGGGGCACATGACAGGGCACATGACAGGGCACTTGTCATGCAATGCGACGCAGTATTATCGTTGATTGCGCAAACAGATGCATCGGTGCCATAAAGAATCAGCCGTTCTCTCTAGGATGGACCAGCAATTCGGGCCAACCGATCCGTCGGTATCCAACGAGGCCCCAACACGTGGACCCAAGAAAGCAGTCACGTCCGGTCCCAGGGAAGGAACGTCGAAGTGAAGTCGAGACTTGACCAACCAACCAAAACACTAGGATGCTTAGCCTCCACGCCACGCGCAGAGCTTGTTTCGGAAGGCGCCAAGGCCGTTTGGGCGTCTGTGCCTGCCACGTCGTCAGTCAGAGTCAGCCGCGCAGCTGCCTCTCAGCATGGACCATGAACCATGACCCAAAATGCGGGAATTCATCCATAGATTGCTTCATACAAGCCAATTCGACTCTCAATTTTTGCCCGCTTGCTTGGTCGCGCGAGGTGATGGAAGCCAGAGGCGTACTGTACATCCATGCCCCCTCTCCCTCCCGGCTATTCCCTGCCTCGGTGGCCATGCATGCCGCGGCAGTCAACCGCGGCCCCCCTCCCCCAGAAGTCGTCGGCCCGTTTTGGATGCTGTTTGGCAGTCAAACAATCCATCTAATCCATTGTTTCTTTCCTGGGCGGACTAGATCGGATCAGGTCTGTGGTCCACGATCCGATTGTCGGTGCGTCTGCACCTATCCAGTCCGGGACGGGACGGGACTATAGGCCTCCCCGCGCTTACGCCCGCCATCCTCACTCTGCCCATGTCAATACTGCACCACGTCTACGGAGTAGTGTGGGTTGTCTGCCTAGGCATGTTACATTCCCTCTCGATAATATCAGACTGCTGTTATCCAGTCTCCAGGCTATTGTTTCGCTGACTTCCCGCCATAGTCCATAGTCCCCTCCTCCCCCTCGTCCCCTCCCCCAAGCGCGGCCCGCAAGCTCTAGATTCATTTCATCGCCCCGCTCACCTCGGTTGATGCTGGTTAGTTGGAACTTGACCTGATACCTGTTCGTTAGCGCCTATTTGCCAGGTAGGTAGTCCCTACTCCGTTGCTGTAACTGGGTACGGAGTAGTGCCCATTCATTGCCTAGTGCCGTGAATCTACGAATTACGTTTCATTTCCGCCGTCACGTTTTCTAATCTCGAAACGGAAGGTCTTACGAGTCTACCATCCATCGTCGATAATGCGCGACATTCCACGGCAATGTAAATTTCCTCTCTCTGACGACCACCGCCTCGGGCCTACTTTATATTAACAATATGAATCATCGACATCACAAGCCAGACCAGAGCTATCTATGGCCAATCCATCCTTGGTCATGAGCATGACTACCTCCACCCTCTCCTGATTGTGCTAAAATGGTTTGAAGCCAAGAACAACATCGACTTTGCTGCTACCTTAACCGGCAACAACACTTGTCTTGATCCACTGAGCTCCCAGGCTTTCGGTCTTGGCAATCATCCGTTAGAGTCGTATCGATCTGTCTCTGGGTCGCAATGCTACCGGGCATTATTCTATTCACCCGGATACCACCACATTTCGAGACTACCCCTAGCATGCGACTCGTCATGCCCATAGCCGCCGTTCCGACAGCCGTAACAGATGGGACTCTTAGTGACAGGGGTTCTCCGTGTGATGGATCCCATGTTGACAATGCTCCCGGACCCGTGCTTTTGCATTGTCGGCACGACATGCTGTACCAGGGAGGAACTGAGGATGCCGCAGACTAACACTGTCGTCAGTCTTATAGGACTCGGGGCTGTCACGCCAGCTGAGGCTGCAATTTGTCCATGAGCACATTCTATTCGGGCCAAACTGGGCAAGGTATGGCTTGGGACGCGTTGTACTGCGGCCAATTCGCATTCGTGACGTCACGGTGACTGAATCTTGGGACAGACGAGAGCGATCTTACGAACAACGTGGGTGGTTGCAGGATCCTCGGCAATGTCCGAGCAAGACAATATGGGGCAGAACAGCAGATTGAGGCCTCCCACATCTCTCGTCCCAAACACAACCTGTTTGGGAGAAGCCAATCAGAGATCAGTGCATGCGGTACTAATATCGGGCTGAGGCAGCTACCTATGTTCAAAATTCGCGTATCAAGACAAGGCATAAAGCAAAGTATAGCACGTTACAAGGAAGCTGTACTCCATATTCACCAGTGACCGATAAAACAATCATGGTAATTTCGGGTATCGTGATAAGCGCGCCCTAGATGGCGCTGGAAAGCATCTTGGCAACATGGGATAGGGGTTGGAGTGGTCCGCAGCTCGCTCCACTCACATAGTCTGATGGAAGCTGTCTAATGGAGAGATAGGGCATCTATATACAACAAACAGAGGAGAGACAGAAACAATGATTTCCAAGGCCCTCTGACCAGCAATCGGGGCTGGCGCGGCGATAGTAACCCAGAAGACGTCGTTTACAGTTTACTCTACACGTCAATACAAGTCCACTGGCCAATGTCCCAGCTGCGTTCGTATATCGCGCAGCTTCTCCGACCAGCCATGGCGATTCGCAAAAGCCAGGGGTGCTGGGCTGTGGAATGGGTGGGGGGGGCTTTGCGTCTATAATTCCTGCGACTTTAAATCGTAGCGAGGCTCACCGTAAGCTAAGTCCTTTAATCCCGCTTAGCCCGGCATCTCATTCGTGATCCAGCCCTCGTCGCCGGGGTTCATCGTCGACTCGATTGGAGCCTCGCCCCTGGACGGAAGTGGCATCCCCTTCAGGACAAGCAAAGCTTGTCGCGCGACCCCACTGCGCTCACGAAACATCTGGGATTTGATCATAAATAACCAGGTGTGCGGAGTTAAACCGGCTGCGACATGTCGTCGCGACTGGAGACCAATCCCCCCACAAGCCTTGCCCCCAAACTTTGATTCAAGCAGCCGTGAGCCCTTCCGGACCATGGTGCAACCTCCACGTCAGAGCACACCACGGAGACAGGGCTCGACATTGAGTGATTGATGCGACGGCGCCGAAAGTTGGGCCGAGTTGGCTCACGTACCAGTCGCGCATGTCAAGCAATTAATTAATTGTGCCTGGTGGCCACCACCGTGCAGTCGTCGCACGGACGGATTCGATCACGACTAGGGCCAAGGATGTAGTTTGCGCCGCAGAGACCGCAGAGACCGCAGAGACCTGGTTCAAAGGGTCGAAATTGAAACTTCGAGAGGTTCCCACATGCGGCCGGCTACAGCTTCGCAGCTTCTTGGTTCTTCTCGACGACGACAAGGACATGGTGCAGGAATACCGTTTATGCGAGGGACAAGTGGAGGGAGAGAGAAAAAAAAAAGGAAGAAGAAGAGGAAGAAGAAGAAGCACTCATACGGTATAAGTTGCCGCGTCGAATCTAGCGCCTGGATCCGGCCGGTAGTGTGCAGCAATGGTCAACCTCGGACAAGTCCGAAAGACGATTGGAGACCCGAGGTCGCGAATCCCCCCATCTTTTTGCGCCCGCAATCCACTTCCCGTGCGGCACGCTGTGGGGTGTGGCCCCCAGGTGCGGTGCGTGCTGGGTTGGGTCCATCGTTCAATTCGTCGCCGTCTTCTGGACCACGGCTGTACAACTGTGTGAAGTTGTGACCTGCAGCTTTACGCGTAATAGGGAGCAAGCATAGACAAGCATAGATGAAGCCGATGGTACATGTCATTCAACTCCTATGTTCTGTCTATCCACCTCGTGAGGACACCTATCAAAACCATCTGGGCAAAGAGAACGCATACCTGTGCGAAGGGAACGATGCGATGAAGAGCCCAAGGCTGCGCCCAAAAAAAAAAAAAAAAAAAAAGGGCCCTCACATTCAAGCATACTTCGCATCGCCAACATGAGCGTGCCTTCCGTCGTCGTCCTCATACGCCGGTGGTGGAGGACTGGGTGAGACGCCTGTGGGAGCTACATGCGTCTTTCCACCAGATGGACCCGGCGAGGGCATAGCTCCAGGTACAGTCGCCGGAGAGGCTTGGTTCTGATTTGGCAGCTGGGTCCCGAGAACGCCGGCCTCAGCACCTTTCAGAGCCTGCATCAATCCACGAGCGCCAACTGGCCACATATTGACCGGACCCTGGGGGGGTACTTGTCCCTGCAAAATTTGCTGCACCGTTACGGGCGCACCGTAGAACGCCGCGTTTGCATCTTTTCGCTCTACCACGACAGTGCCATCTACCTGGATGCCAGCATAGAAGCCCCTCGACTTGACATATGAAAAGACCGGCTTGAGTGTACTCGAGCTGAGGCTGCGACGCTTGGGATCGTCGGTAGAAGGTTTCAGCGTGTTAGACTGTTGTCCTTCCTGGGTAGGAGGAGCCACGGATGCTGTAGGCGAGCTTTCCGGACGATGCGGCCCTGCGTTGTCTACGGTGTCGGTTGCGGTGGTCGGTTTCTTTGCCTTGTTCCTCCCTCGCTGCACAGCCGTGCCAAATTCTACTGCACCCCCAGCACCATACGGCCCTGCAACAACAGCCAAGTCGCTCCCCAAGCTGACTCGAGTGTTTGTAAAGGCAGAAAGGGCCTCTTTGCTGTTAATAACGCAAACGCAGTCATAGATATCCAACCCTATCTGAAATCCACCCCCGAGTGAGAGTACCTGAATTCCAGAAGGGGGCCCCCAAGTTCCATCTGGCAAGCGAGCAATCAGGATGCCAGACCCAGTTGCGCCGGATATGTGAAAACCGGCACGAAAAGTGGTGAAAATGGCAAGGCCGACGGCCTTGGAAATGACCTTGGGTGGTATGGTGACAATGACGCGTTTCTTCGGCTTTTCTTTGGTCGGGTCGATCAAACCACTCGACGATTCCTTCGCTTTGGGGTCCGTAGATGTCGGGGGCTGGCCGCCGCCAGGATCAGCGTAAACGCCCTTGGCTGGATGAAGCATTAGCACAGGCGTCGTTTTGGTTTTCACATGACTGACATGTGGGAGTACATACTGCAGAAAGATTTGAGAGTGGAGGCAGCCTTGTCGCATTCTTTGTCGAGCGTCTCTGGAAGAAAGCTTTGGCTTCCGAGTTTGTGAGCGAGGCTGTTGATTGGAGCAGCAGCACCCGCACTCAGCATGCTCTTGAAGCGGCCGCCCCAGCTTGATTTCTTGTCATGGTTACCCGTATCGGCATGATTCTGTTGCTGAGATGCCGGCTGTCCAAGATGGACCGAATTTGAGTGGCCCGGGGTCTGAGTTGTCGACTCTGCTTGCGCACCAGCACCGCCTGAACCAGACTCGGCAGGCGGCGGCGCAAAAGTGGGGTTGGCAGGATTATATGCTGGGATAGAGTATGCCACTTGTTGGCCGGGGTTTGGGTAGGATTGTTTCTCGTTGTGCTGAGTCGGTGGAGGAGGAGGGAATACGGGCTGCTCCTGTTGGAGCTGTTCAGCTGAGGCGGATTGATTCTGCTGGTATTGAGGGGCGCACTGCTGCTCGTGTGACGGGATGTTATCCACGAGAGGCAGGCCGCCCTGTTGAGTATGCTGCTGCTGTGGTTGTTGTAGTAGAGGCTGGTTCTGGGTTTGGGCGTCGTCATTCGCATGTGCTGAATTCTGAGACTGCGACTGAGCTGGGGCAGGAGAGTAGGCGGGAAGGTGGTGGTGGCCTGGCGGGGGCGGGGGCGGGGGCGGGGGATAGTACAGGCTTCCGCTGAGCTCAGCAGCGCCATCAGGCACCGGCTTTCCTGGATCAGACATGCTGGCCAATTCGAGACGAAATGTAGAATTCCCGCGGCGGTATGGGGAAGAGGCAAAACAAAGTGTTGGAATGGGATTTCTGCGACGATGCTGGCGCCTGCTGACCTGAGCCTATTTATCGTCGATGTGGGATGTGGGCGGCGGACGTTGGTGTCACGGGCTGTGCTGGCACGGAGCTTGGCCGCATGACAAGTGTGGCGTCATTGCCTCATCTATTGCATGTGGCGCAGCGCCTGGCTGGACACGGCAGAGGGGGGCAGTGCCAATCAGAAACTTCGGAAGCCCCGGCGCGGGCGGAGATTGTTGTTCCTGGTTCGTTCTTTACATTTTACAAATCTTTCCGCATCGTCCGTCTCTATTTGCTTCGAGCAGAGGAATAAGGCCCTAAAGACACTAATTCCATCTCCCAGAAACAAGACAGGCATAGATGCCAAGAACTTTGTAAGCTGTTATGTCAGCGAAGCAGGAGTGACAGGCCAGTGGGAATTGCAACCGAGGACTAGCTTCAGCAACTTGGAAGGCATAAACTCGACAGAAAAACTGCAAATAACAACATAATATGCATATACACGATGACAGCAGAGAGACCTTGCCATAGTTTGGCACAAAGCTGTGTGAGTTATATTGCTGCTGCTGAAGGTCTTGCTGACAAAGGTCCTGCTGACGGTCCTCCTGCTCAGAAAGGTCTTGTACTACTAAACACCACAGCAACGACATTGTGAGGTATCTTCTGGCCTCATCTTTCTGACCAGTTACAGCAGAATAATTCTCTCTGGACAAATTATAATGCGAGTTTGGATGCAACGTAGCTACCTAGGTAGGGTAGGTACTGATTGTAGTGGCTTAGCCAACCTTGGCCTCTTATTCAAGAAGCAAAGCTGGCAGTCACGCTTTAGCACCTTCCAGCATTGCTTTTCTTCATAAATACCACGAAAGTGACAATCATGATGAGTGTCACTGCTACATGCAGCCCTTCTTGGAGAATGGCTTCCCCCACGTGTTCAGCGTCATGGTCCATCAGCAGCTGAAGCCCAGTCAACTATTTGAGGCTGTCGAGTCTGCAAATCAACAGGTATACTCCTCCAGACAATTCCAAGACGTCAGCCACGAGATTTCTCGATTCCCTATTGGCAGCCGAGCAAAACAATCTGCAGCCGCTACTTGGTCTCTGCGGGAGGTTGGGAATCAAGCCCGCTTCACCACCATCACTACTATTTCGAAATCACCCTTCATTTCCGCCGTCCACGCTCGAAGAAGCTATGGGTACGACCGATAAGCTGAAAAGGGAAGCTGCTCAGGTTTCGGGGCCAAGACCGTGCAGCAACTACGCCGCCCGACGGCGATCTTTCCCCCGAGGTCGACCCCGAAGCCAAAGAGCATCAGACTCCAATCCAGCGCTCCAATGAACAGACACACCACAAAACCCTCCTGATGTTCCATACTCACGATCTTCTTGCTGGGACAAGGCTGCCAAGAGCCTGCAAGAGACTCAGCCAGAGGTTTACAAGGAGCTGCAGCAGATCAGGTCCAACCACAATAGTCGGACTGAAAAGGATCCGGCAAGCTTATTGGAAGTCGCAGAGCAAAGCATGCAGAAAGACCAGCAGATCCCACGCGTGGTCGAACATGTCATCAGGTCCGCTTTTCAATTCAAGGAAATCGTAGCAGCTGCCGCAATTTTCGATCCCAATAATAAAACGTCGAGTCCTTGTTATTAAGAACTACGAATGATGTCTTGAACAAGTCCAAGCCGTTGGAGCCCGTTTTGGTCAATTTATACAGTGCCACCCTGGTTTTAGAAGTCAAGCTCCTTAGCTGGGTTTCTCAAGGGCTTACAGGTATGTCTCTATACCAACGCTGAATTAAGCCAGCTCACAATAAACCAGCTCGCAACGTCAGAACGCAGAGCAGGGCCGTGGAATGGCAAGATCTGGCCAATAGAATATCCAGTCATCATGGGACTTGTGAAGCCACCTTCAACAGGTGCAAGATGGAGATTGAGCTACACGGGAAAGTTAAAAAGTGGATATCCGACTATTGACCAGAAGAAACCTACCTTTATGTTCTTAGGAGGACAGGAGTCAACCAAAGGTATAGAACATGCGGCCAATGGCTGCTGGATGATCCGGGTTTCAAAAATTGGTCCTTAGCGGAACCAGCATTAAACCGCCACATCTTCTGGCTTCGTGGCACAGGTTAGTACATCCTACAAATGTTAGGCAAAAGCTAATTGTAGACAGTCGGCTCTGGGATATTCACACTTCTGTAAGCATTTCTTATATTGCCGTGGGAAAGGGCTTATACCTTTAGTTTGCAGAACTCGAATCATCCAATGGTACCTGGATAGAGCTGCGTTGTACCCTGACCGCCGATTTGCATACTTTTATTGTTCCAGAGAGATAGATGGGAACTCTTAACATTTATACAAGTTAGTGCTTCAGGCACTTCTTCGACAAGCGGTGTACGACCCTGTAAATGGTGAGATTTCCGCACATGTCATGAACGCTTATATGAATGTGGGATGAGCATCAGAAGACTTGCAACCTCTCGAATTCGACGAGTGCAATAAATTGCTACAGGACATCTTAAGATCTGGGGTCAAGCTCCGAATCATGGTCGATGCTCTGGATGAGTGTGATGAGCCCAAGAAACTGTTGAAAGCCTTGCGGGATGCCTCTTTAGCCACGCCGGGCGGCCTTGGGCTGCTCGTATCCAGTCGACATGGGGTCCCTTGTCGATAAAAAACTTGCAAATGTTATAAAGTTGACATCAATGGATCGATGTCCAAAGCCGATATGGCTGTATATATTGACACCGAAATCCATGATAGGGAGCAAGACGAGCGAATTTTGGAGGGTAATGCCGAGGATCTGGGGAGCAGGCTCATTGAAATTCTCTGTAGGAGGGCCGGCGGAATGTAGAAGAAACCAATCGACTATTACTGCTTTACCACAAGAAGCTAATCTGTATTACAGGTTCCGCTGGGTCCAACTGCAGCTCTCTTTCTTTTGAATCCAAGAGCTCCATTTTGTCACCGCCAAACAATTGAGAAACATCTGGATCGACTCAACACTAACTCAGTCGCATCCGTAAAAGACTTGAATATCGCTTACGGTGATATCTTCCAGCGCAATGTCAACATGGTTACACTTGAACATGACCACGCGAGCAAAATCTACAAGATACTACTCTGCTGCCAGGAACCCCTTTCAGCTGTGGCTCTCAACGAGGATACAGGCCACTGTGGACAATAGTATCAATTCCGCATACATCCACCAACTTACCCGAGATTTAGTCGTTGAAACAAAAAGGGGAACGCTAGAATTTGCACATGTATCAGTGAAAGACTATCTACAAGGAGAGCATCAGTTGGATTATAACAACATGAAATCCCACGCTCAAGTCGCCCGAATGTGCTTGAATTATATATCTTCTCAAGACGCAGGTGCTTACGAAGTAACAATAAGAAGAGACACATTTCTCCACTATTCTCCCAGATTCTGGGGAGAGCATTGTGCTCAGTTAAGCAGTGAGGACCGGCAATCTCTCGGAGTGTCACCAAAGCTACTTGATTGGATCATCAAGGGATTAGGCTCAACGACATTCAACACTGGCTTCAAGCGGGAAAAAAGTTCCGTAAGTTTTTTTCGACACAGTCTTTGACTTCCGATTCTAGTAGTCCAGCTTTCACAGCCTGTCAGTGGAATCTTGTCGAAGTACTGAAGGAATTGCTCTCAACAAACCCGACATATACCTTAAGTCTGCTAAATTATTATAGATGGACGCCGCTGTCTTTGGCAGCATATAGAGGCAGCGAGGCTGTTGTAGAGCTACTGCTTGAGAAAGGAGTCGATGTGAGCGTGGTTAATATTAACGGGTCTACGCCGTTGCACTATGCTGTACGGAACCAGAACGTCGAGATTCCTAGACTGCTGCTCAACAAAGGGGCAGATGTAAACGCAGCTGATACAGGAAGGCCTACGCCATTGCACTATACTGTACTTTACCGGAACGTTGAGCTTGTTAAGCTGCTGCTGGAGAAAAAGGCCGCGATAAACGCAGTTACCAATCATGGGTTGACGCCATTGCACTATGCTGTATATGACCGGAACATCGATATTGTTAGGCTGCTGCTGGAGAAAGGGACCGATATAAACGCAGCTGATATACATGGGTGGACGCCATTGCACATTGCTGTATATGGGCATAACATTGAGCTTGTTAGGCTTCTGCTAAAAGAGGGGGCTGATATAAACGCGGTCAATACAGAAGGGGCTTCGCCCTTGCTCTACGCTGAACAGTTATTGAACGGCGAGATTTTCAAGCTATTGCTTGATAATGGGGGCACTGCAAACGAAGCAGATGATCTTGAGACTAGAAGGGCCATGTTAGGAGAAACAGTGCCGCAATAGCTGGAAAAGAGGACATTTGCCTGGATGTAGGGGGATGAGGATATTATCAACAAGCGGTCGAGAATGCTCGGAAAAGGTAGGTAATTGTCGGAAATGTATGGCTGGGTTTGAGATATGGATCGAGAAGATTCCCATTTGGACCTGGAAGGCACGGGGCATCAGAACAAGAATCAATCGATTCACTCGTGTTATTTTCCACCGTGCAAGATTACGCATGAACGTAACGTATCAGTAATTCAGCTCGGGTTGGTATATACGTAAGCCTACATATAGCCATGCGTATAGTTTCAATTCGCCTAAGATATTTGTGTACCTATCATGCAAGAATTGCAATATACATTCATTTTTTCTTCTGTGGACGCCGTGATCCTGCTGGCTGCCAGAGAAATAATACCGGGGGCGCATCAATATTCGGTTACATGCGGCATACGCAGAGTTTTGTGCGCCTTTCTCCACGAGGTGCAGCGGAGATGGATTGATGGATCGCAGTGTACAGTGCGCACTCGAGAGGGGGAAATGCTACCATAGACGACGGACGGGTCACGGTACAGTTTTGAGGCTTCCATGACGTCAGAGCGCGATCGGGGTGTAAGCATCTCTTAAGGTTGAATGTTTCCCACCAAATCGACCGAAACCTCCCCCCCTCAAGAACTCCAAAACTCGAAAATCGTGTCTTGGCTGCTGTTGTCAATATGTTCATGTACTGGCCGATTCTTCCCGTCGTCTGCCTCGGCATGGCTCCTGTCCCCGGCATGCTGGACTTGACTGAGCAGAGTTGGACGCTGCAGAATCTTGCGCTCAACATTTCGGTCCCCGGCCACGTACCCTCGCATGTCCATTTAGACTTGTTGCAGGCCCAAGTCATTGGTGACCCGTATGTGAAAACCGCCGATTCACTGTGCTGCCTGCCTGGGTACTAAACGGGTGAAGCTACTATGGCCTGAACGACTTCAATCTTCGCTGGGTTGCCCAGTCCAATTGGACCTATGTGTCCAATATCAAGCATCTGTACGGCCCAACAATGGCCCATTCAAAGACCATACGCTAACCGACGCTGCCAGTTATCGGCCGAGAGCGGACGAGGGCGTCGAGACGTTCCTCCTGTTCAACGGGCTCGATACGTTCTCGAACATCGTCTTTTGTCGTCAGCATGTGGCCACTACAGATAACCATTTCCGTCAATGGCGCTTCAACGTCACGGACATCTGGTCCAGGTGCCCCGAGATCGGTGAGCCACTGCTCGAGGTGCATTTCCAGAGCGCCACCGAGGTGGCCGAGAAGTTGGCCAACGAGCCGGGTGCAGAGACGTGGCCATTTGGGATCGAGGGCTGGTTCGAATACCCTCATCGGGCTTTCATCCGCAAGCAGCAGTCCGATTTTGGCTGGGACTGGGGGCCAGCTTTTGCCCCGGCAGGAATATGGCAGAAAGCCTGGATAGCACAAGTGTCCCGTGCGAAGCTTGTCATCCCCAACGCCGCAATCGACATCTATCGCAGCGGGCAGTTGAATAACCTGCCCCCTGACCAAGCGGCAAACTGGGTTCTGAATGCGAGCGTGGACTCGCTTACACCGATTCCGGGCGGCGCGCAAATGGCCTTCAAGATCACGGACAAGGACGGCAGGCTGTATGACCATGGCCTGCTTTCCAACGTCACGAACGGAGGAGACGTCATCACGGGCTCTACGACGCTGGACCGCAGCAAATACAAGTTGTGGTGGCCGTCTGGCATGGGCGAGCAAAACCTGTACAACGTCTCTCTGGACATTGTTCACAAGAACTCGAGCCTGGCCACCGTGCGGAAAAGGACCGGCTTCAGGACCATCGTCCTCAATATGGGCCCGGTAACTGACGAGCAGAGAGCCAAGGGCGTTGCGCCGGGCAATAATTGTGAGTTGGTCGTTCCTTGTCCTTGCTCGGGTGCAGCACGCGGACTGACTCGACCGCGACGACACCAGGGCATTTCGAGATCAACGGTCATGAGTTCTACGCCAAGGGGAGCAACTTTATACCCCCGGATGCCTTTTGGCCTCGCGTCACTAGGGAGCGCATCCAGTCTTTGTTCAGCGCTGTAGTGGCTGGCAATCAAAACATGTTGAGGGTGTGGGCAAGCGGCGCGTACTCCCCCGATTTCATGTACGACTTGGCGGACGAGATGGGAGTACTGCTTTGGAGCGAATTCGAATTCGGCGATGCCCTGTACCCAGCAACGCCCGACTTTCTGGAAAACTGCCGGAGGGAGGCAGTCTACCAGGTCCGGAGGATCAACCACCACCCGTCCCTGGCCCTCTGGGCCGGAGGCAACGAGCTGGAAAACCTCGAGCTGAGGAGCGTCAAGCAGCAGGCGCCGGATGACTACCCGCGATGTCTGGACGAGTACGAGACGCTCTTTGTCCGAACCCTGCTCCCCGCAGTGTATGGGAACAGCCGCAGCATTACGTACATACCGAGCAGCACGACGAACGGGTACCTATCGCTCAACTTGTCCAACCCGATTCCGATTGTGCAGCGATACGAGAACCGCACCGAGGGCGCCCTTTACGGAGACACAGATCACTACAACTACAACTCCCTGGTGGCCTTCGACCCGGACACGTACCCCGTTGGCCGCTTCGCAAACGAGTTCGGCTTCCACTCCATGCCCAGCCTGTCCACCTGGAAGGAGGCCGTTGCGGAGGACGAACTGGACTTCAACAGCTCGACCATCATGCTGCGCAACCACCACTACCCGGCCGGCGGACTGAGCATCTCCAACTACGGCAACTCCAGCAAGGGCATGGCGGAGATGACGCTTGCGGTGCAGCGATACTACCCGACGCCGAACAAGACGGACAAGGTGGCCAACTTCTCGGCCTGGTGCCACGCCACGCAGATCTTCCAGGCGGACTATTACCGATCCCAGATCCAGTTCTACCGCGCTGGCTCCGGCCGTCCTGAGCGGCAGCTCGGATGTCTTTACTGGCAACTGGAGGACATCTGGCAGGCTCCCACATGGGCAGGTATCGAGTACTCCGGCCGGTGGAAGGTCCTCCACCACGTCGCACAGGACATGTACCGAGACGTCGTCATCGCGCCGCTGCACAACAAGACGACCGGCCTGCTGGACATGTACGCAGTCAGCGACCTGTGGACCAGCGTCACGGGGGACCTGTCGTTAAGCTGGGTGACTTGGTCTGACGAGCCTCTCGGCCACGGCCTCCCAAGCGGCGGCCACGAGCCGTCGACCTTGCGGTTCCAGATCGGTCCGCTGAACAGCACCCTCGTCGCGTCGCTCAACGTCTCGGCCCTCTCCCTCGTCCCAGGCTTCGACCCGACAAACAGCATCCTCATAGCGAACCTGACGGCCGCGGGCACCCCGATCAACTCCGGCGCCAGCAGGGTGCTCGCCCACACGAGCGTCTACACGCCAGCACCGCTCTCCGCGGCGTCCCTGATCGATCCGGAGCTCAGCGTGGCGTACGACGCAGGGCGCGACGCGTTCCTCGTCGCCGCGCGCGCGGGGGTCAGTCTCTGGACGTGGCTGGCCGTCTCTGACGCCGATGCCGTCGTCGTCAACTTTGAGCAGAATGCCTTTGTGCTGCGCAGGGGCGAGACCAAGTACGTCGGATATAGCGTGGTCCGTGGACGGAGCGACGGGTGGCAGGGCCGTGTTACGATTGAGAGCATTTACAACCTGACGTTGCCTTTTTAGATCGCATGGCTGAATTCTATCTTCAAGACGGCATGGGTTGGTGCTGGGCGGGATATATGCTGTTTCGAAACGAGGTTCGTTTGCAGAATCGAGTCTCGTTTGCTTGGGAGTGGGGGCTACAGCTTGTTTTACGTCTCTGCGAGGGACATCACTACTACCGTAGTGATTCAAGTCTGGCCAGACAATTTGGCAAGACATCATGAGGCAGAACATCGTAACTAGCCCCGTCAAGCGGGAAGCGGGAAGCGGGAAGCCAAGAAGCATCGGGCTGCAAGTCACCTAATTGGGTGAAACCTTGGGGCGTGGCAGCAAGACTACCAAGACGTGAGCTCTCTAATTGGTTCGAATCTGCATATTGCTGCCGTCTTTTAATTGGCGTAGAAGCAATAGAATCCCTTTAGCGAAAGGGTGCCGCCCAAGCGGACCAAGACAACTTGTTGGTGTTCGCATAAGCGCAAACACCGGACACATCAGGGTACTGCGTCAAGGCATATATATATATATATATATATCATACATCATACATCATATTCACCTTTTCTTTCCTCCCAGCTGGTCTCGTCAACGGAAATCCAGCAAAAAAAATGTGCTCCAAACCAGAAACACACCTGGTCACAGGGGGCAGCGGCTTCATTGCCTCGCACCTCATTCAGCAACTACTCGAGTCCGGTTATGCGGTGCACGCCACGGTGCGAGACCTGAACAATGAAGCCAAGGTGCGGCCGCTTGGCGAGCTTCAAAGCAGGTATCCGGGCAAGCTGCAGCTGTTTGAAGCAGACCTGCTGAAGCCAGCGTCTTTCGCAGCGGCCATGCAGGGCTGCGACATTGTCCATCACGTCGCATCCCCCTTCCTCATGGCCGAAAAGATTACCGACGGTGAAGCGCAGATGGTCAAACCCGCTCTGGACGGGACAAGGAACGTTCTGACGAGCGTGAACGAAACTGAAAGCGTCAGGCGGGTTGTGTTGACGTCGACAGGTACGTACGTCCGGAACAGGCGGCATCAGGCCAGCGACCGAGCGACGGGGCATTGACGTGCAGTGCAAATTCCAGTCGGCGCCATATTTGGAGACTACGCTGATGTGCTGCGCATGGAAAACAACACGCTATCCGAATCGTACTTCAACGAGTCCAGTTCCGTAAGCCACAACCCTTACCACTACTCCAAGGTGCTGGCCGAGAAGGAGGCATGGGGGATGCAGAAATCACAATCACGGTGGGATCTGGTGGTGATTTGCCCGGGCCTTGTTCTTGGGCCCTCGCTCACACCGTCCTCTGACTCCGGGAGTCTTTTCCTGCTCGACGAGCTGTTCGCTGGGCAGCTGTGGTTCGGAGTGCCCGACTTGAGCTTCTGCACCGTCGACGTGCGAGAGGTCGGCCGAGCCCACGTCAAGGCGGCCGAGATTGCGTCGGCCAGTGGCAGATATATTGTGAGCAGGAAGGAGATGACGACTTTCGTGGACATCTCCAAGCATGCCAGGGTTCAGGCTCAGGCTCAGGGTAGGCATGGCTGGCTTCTTCCGCGCCATCGCCTGCCGACTTTCCTGGTGCGACTGATCGGGCCGCTCTTCGGCCTGACTCGCCGATGGATGGCGGCCAATCTTGGCATCAGCTTTCGCGTCGACAACGAGAGGAGCATCAAGGAGCTGGGCATATCATACCGGCCGCTGAGCGAGACCCTGGACAGCCATTACAGGTCATGGGCCGAGCAAAGAGCAGCAGCCAGACGAGCGCCGCCGTAGCAGGACGGCCCGAGGCTTGCAAGACATTGACCGAGACCGTGTCTGCGCAGCGTTGAGTTGTGTCGTTGGAATGTCTCAGCTTCCGGGCCCGGAGAAAACGCAGTCAGCGTAGGGTTGGTCGGGGATGGCGGTTTGTTGTGCTTCCGGCCTTGACGCCAATCACATCTTTTGATCCCTTTGACATCAATAGCAAAACGTTTGCACCTCTGGCAGACTTTGTGTCCGCCTTTGACTTTTTGCCCACGATGCAATACGAGTTGCTTGGGACCATGTTGGCTTTGGGGAGCCCCATGTGGGAAGGGTGTACAATACAACAACCCTTGAATTGATGTTACACGGCTACATGCCCCATACTTTTCTCCTCCAGTCAGGTAGCTTCTGAACAGCTAGAATCAGCTGTATCTGTACTGGGTAGGCATGTAGTAGAAGTAGTAGGGATATATAGGGTACCCTATAGATACTTGTTCTTCTCTACAACTTACCCATAAACCAAAGTACCTGCTTCCTTTACCCTATGTCTTAGTAATTCTTAATCTGTTATCTAATTAGCCTAAAGCACCCCCTGCAAGTAGCAGTGTAGGAATCATTAAGGGCTGTACTGTACGAACAGAGTCCATGACTCGTGTTTTGCCTAAAGATGATGATTTTCGTCCGAGGAGGTGATGGATAAATATCGCATCCAAACGTCTCAAAGTGGACTGAACTTTTTCTTATAGAGGGACATCACTATAATGGAAGTACTAGAGATTCCCTTGAGTACAAAGAGATACAGCTCTTTTCTCCATTTTGGCACGTTTTTAAAGTGCCTAATATGTATCGAATAAAGGTGTGGGTCCGCGACTGTGTAGTCATCAGCCCCGCACTACGGAGTACGCCGAATCCTGATAGGGCCTCAGGTTAGGGGATACGGTTCGACGGCCGCTGCCACCTGCCGTTTGCTGCCCGCCCACCTGCCCACCTGCCCAACTGTCTCGGGAATCACATCCATTGGCACCAAGGCCACGGTGCGGCAGGCACGACACAGCAAAGCCCGTGCAGCGTTCTACAGCTGACGCTAAAACCCCGGTGCCGGCCTGCATCTTTGTCACCCCGCTGGAACCACGTGCAAATCGTGCAACGTTTTGGTATCATTGACCACCTCTGACCAAGTTCGCCTCGTTCACCTCATGTACGCCGGCATAACGTCTGGCCCAGTCAGCACAGGTAGCACCTAGCATCTTTTAATTCATACTCTGTCCCTCCCCGCCCGGTCTGCCGCTGGATGGGACTCAAACCGACAGCGACCAGTTCCCCGTCTTCGCCGCAGGCCGGCATGTCGAGAATCAACAAATCCTGCGACCAATGCAGGCTGCGGAAAGTGCGCTGCATCGGTAATTCACAACGCCGGCTTCAGTGATTGCCTTTCTTAGCCGCTGATGACCTTGGTACAGCTCCTGATGCTTCTCCCGGCGCGCCAATCATATGTACCCATTGCGCTGTAAGTCTTCGCCGTTGAGCGCGGCGCGGGGTTCGTGAACAGCTTACTGAGAGCCTTGTGCAACAGAAGCGAGGGGAAACATGCCATTTCAGCGTGCACAAAAGACGGTTTCTGCCCAAAGGTACGAGACTTCGCTTGTCGATTGAGTTGAAGTTGGGAGAGTCGGGCTGAGAGAAATGTAGTCTCTGACTCGCCGCGGGCCACCTCATCGCCCGGATTTGATCTCGATATCAGCGATCTATACATCGACTGTATCCTGCGAGATGGGCCACAAAATGAGAAGCTCACAGACGAAACCGGTGTGATCAAGGTAGGCCCATCTCGTTTAACGCACCGCTCCACTTGGCATGTGAATAAACAAACTCACAAATATAGACTTCCGACGATCGAGGTATTGTCAAGCCTCTCCGCAAGCTCGGATGGGACCATATCAGTATTAACTAGCGAGGGCCTGAAGTACCAAGCTCGACTTTAGCCTTCTTCTCTGATCCTCAAGTCGAACAATTGACCCAAAAAATTGGGTCAGATCGTCTCAAACATCTCATCCACAGAATAGATACCACGATAGCCGAGCGCCTCCGTGGCCGAGCCTCATCTTCATGGGCCCGTATACGATTCACAAAGCCTCGGCAGCCGATGGAGATATCGAAGCAGATCGCTGACGTGTACATCGATGGTAAGTAGGCCCCCAACCCCCCACCCCCCTTCGAAGCTAGGCGCAAGAAAGTCAAATTGACCTCAAAGTGCAGCTTACTTTAAACATATACACCCCATGTACCCCTTCCTGGATCGTGGTGAATTTTCTGCACGTATTCTCCTTCATGATGTTTCGAGTGATACTTTGGAAGATGCAACTTTCTCCGCTCTTTACTACTCCGTGCTCGCGCTGGGCAGTCAATACATCGATGGCGGCACTTTTCAGCCCGGCCAAGGAACGACATGGAGCTTGTTCCAGACTGCTTTAGGATATGTGGCCGATGTTATTGTCCCTAAAGAATCCCTCGAAAACTTGCAGGTGAGTCCAAAAATGACGCCGAAAATTGTAGTGGTATTTTGGTGACCTGGTCGATGCAGGCCTTGACTGCCATGGTAAGCACAACCGAAAAGGGAGCTTTGAGAAAAAGGTGCTGAGAACGATTTGTCAGTCCGTGTTTGCCATGAACGCATGTTGTTTGCAGCTTGATGATACACTGATTGCAGAAGCAGCCAGAATGGCCCTCTCATTGCGTTATCATAAATCAGCCAATGCCAGCGTCAGCCAATTGAGAACTTTCTGGGTCGTCTACTATGTCGAGAAGAATATATGCTTTCAAAACCGCATAAGCTCGGTGCGCTTTCTTCCGTTTCTCGCGAATGGCTGGCCGGTGCATCTAACAAGTGCTTAGATCATATCGGATGACGACATTGCCAGCCCTGTACCCCCTTCTCCCGACTCAGTATTTGAGAAGTTCAATTGGTTTCTATCAAGCATTCGGTTTGCACGCTTGTCTTCGATAGCTTACAGCACACTTTTCACAGTAAGTGCCCGTCGTCAATCGCACGAGTCGTACCTGAAAGCCATCGACCGGGTTTATCAACGGCTCGAAGACTGGCGGCTGTCTGTTCCAGAAGGTTTCCGACCTGGGGAGTCGTTCCAACACCTGAGTCAATATGCCGGACCAGGGACAAAGCTCGTCGCCGTGCAAACCCACTATATGTATTTCAGCATGCGGATCGTGTTGGAACGGCTCGTTATGCGCATAGCGAACCAGCAAGACGCCAGGCGTGAAAATAGCAAGCACTACCTGATGTGGGCAGCTCGAACAATCATCGAGTTGACAAGACACATCGACATTGAACCCCATGTGCCTATCTTGTAGGGATTTCATTCCTGGTTCCTTATCTGTGGCCTCTGGCTTACATGTGACCTAGCATTATGGGACTTATGCCACTGTCAGGGCTCTTTATTCTTTTCGATTTCGTCATGCATAACCCCTTGCACGAGGAAACGAGGGATAACATCGCCCTGCTCGATGCAGCGACTGGATACTTCAGCCACCTAGAATACATATCTAAAGGGGCGTTGCCCGGAAGCATAATATCCGAATTTACCCAGATTGCGCGAGACTTTTGCCATCAGGCGGAGAAGAACGAGAAACAATCCGAGATGCCCGTCATAGAAGCCTGCCATAGCGTAGTCTCAGAAATGAGCGTCGACAGAGAGATGCCCCAACTGGCTCAGCATGAACAAACGGTAAGAGACAAACCTGTAGAGTCTCAAACAAAGTCGGGAACATTAACCTGGGTTTTCAAGAGCCCCTTTACCACGGATGCTCTCTCCGTGCCGAGTAACGAGTATCACCACGATGCATCCTCGGTGGTTGCTGACAACACGCTGGTATACCCTATCATGGACAATCCCTATCTATCGGAGGAAGGTCAGCTTCTGGATTATGGCGACATGCGAACTTTTTTCGGTGCGTTGCTGTCGGATTGGGGTGGTATTCATTGAGGAAGTGTGTCGTCACTTCCGAACTATGAACGAGAGGGGTTGATCGTGGTGCAGCATCTCCGCTGTTCGTCAAGTCTACGAATACCTCTTGCGGGTAAAGAGCGCCGAAGTTGTAGGTCTTGGTCGCAATGATCAGTCATCTCAAGCTAGCCACGCCACGTTCTTGTCCGGCATCCCCGTGAGCTAGTTTCGACAAGAACGAGCTAGGGACAAGATACCCATATATGTATAGACATTTCGGGAAGCCAAGTGGTTTTGGAAAACCGCGACCACGTTACCCATATGGCTCGGTCCGCATTTCACCTTGGAACGTATCAAATTGTGTAAAGAGGGGGGGGCATAACAAGGAGCAGAATAAGATTTGCATAGACAAAGATTTCTAAGTAGATGGAACTATACATATACCCCAGGCCTCTCCGTCTCATCTGGGGCCCACTGAAGCCTATGATACTATGCATGCCGCTCGGTACAATATAGGAGGTCTAAATGAACATTTACTTGTAGTGTGGCCTGGCCCAGTCTTGACAACGTATGACTTAACTATGAAAGTTTTGTGAGGACCTGGGCGGCTCAATTGGTTCGGCATTGGCATGGTGTAGTGTTGAGGAATCAACGACAGCCTCTGTTGGCTTTCCCCAGTTGTTGAAAAGCATCGCCAGATTCGTAGAGATTCAGGGGCTTGTGGGGAGTTACGATCATGGACGTTGGAAAGCAGAACCTTGACAGTCATGCCCTCAGAAACACACAAGGTTGATTTCCGCACAGAATCAAGGTTCTGTTACGGATCAATGCCATGGACTGCTGACGTAAACGTAAGCTGCAGATCTCCAAGCCACGACAAGACCGGGTTTCTGCGTATTCTCATCTCATCCTTCAACCAGTCCCCCCGCGAGACGACGAATCCACACCATGGCTCAAACGATGACCTATCTGATCACCGGTGCCAACAGAGGTATGTTACGGTTACTAAAATGCACCAGAACAATCCTGAGCAGAAACAAAATGGCAGGCATCGGGCGTCAAATTGCTTCGGATCTGCTGCTCCGGCCTCGCACGACCGTGATAGCGACGGTGCGCAACCCAGACGACGAGACGGCCCTTTCGCTCAAGACGCTTCCCGTTGGCGACAACTCGCGGCTTCACGTCCTCCACCTGGACGAGGACAGCCAGGACGCCGGCCACGGGACAATGCGCGATCGCTTGGCCGCCGTGGGGGTCGGCAGTCTGGACGTGGTCGTGGCCAACGCCGGCGCCGCGCCGAGCTTCAAGGCCACGCTGGACACGGACCCCGACGACGTCCAGGCGTGCATGGCGGTCAACAGCATCGGGCCCCTCCGCCTGTTCCAGGCCTGCTGGCCGCTTCTTGCCGAGGCCGACGCCGCGGATGGGCAGAGGAAGAAGTTTGTTCTGGTGTCCAGCTCGTCGGGCAGCATCAGCCTGCTCGAGGCGGAGGTCTTCCCGAACGTCGCGTACGCCATGAGCAAGGCGGCGGCGAACTGGCTCGCGAAGAAGATCAGCGTCGAGTTCAAGGGCGAGGGGTTGAAGGTCGGCGTTGTGCATCCTGGGTTTGTGGTTTATGGTCCCCCCCTCCTGTCCCGTACCTTGCATGCTGTCCCGGGTGCTGACTGCTTTGGTTGCGCAGCTGGGTGAGGACTGAGATGGGGCGCAGGTTGGCGGATGCTGTTGGTGCGCAGGAGCCGCCTGTTAGTCTGGACGAGAGCTCCCGTCTGGTTATTGAGCAGGTCAGTTTGTGACTTTTTGCCTTTTTCCCTCTCTTTTGCTTGGCATGATGCTGACGGGGTTTGCAGATTGATGGGTTGGCCTTTGGCACGACGCATGGCAGGTTTGTGTCTATTGGTGGTCTGGAGCTTCCGTGGTAGATGGGCTTGGGCTGTCGATTTGCTTGAGGCTGCTTTTGTTGGATGTTCTTGGGCACGCATGGCACGGTTCCAGATGCGACTCGTCGCCGATCTGGTTAACCCATACCACATATCCTCGGCTTGGTATAGCGATCGCTGGCGCTCATGATGATAAAGATGCTGTTGTGACCCTTGTGCTCGATGGCGTCAGCTCAGGAACGTGATACGGGGGGTCTACAACTGACACTCGAGTCCTTTGGGACACTGCGTATAGTTCACGAAGCTTATAGTCGGCGGACTGGATGGTGTTCGTTGTCGAGACTCCGATGGAACTCAACCCCCCCCCCCCGCAGCTTTTCCCATTCATAGAGTAAAGAAAGAGTGTAGCGGCAAAGGAGCTTGAAAGCGCACAGGTTCAAATGAAACAAGCATTGATCATTCCACGTCTTTTCCGCGACTGCATCGGCGTCGTCAAATATTCAGAGACTCCATACACGGGCACTTTCGCGTGAGACACAGTGTGCTTCCCCCAACCTTTGGACCCTCGGCACTGCATCTTCTCACAACGCTGAATGCTGCAAATCTCTCGTCCGGAGGCGCAGCTTCCATGTACAGCTACGGGTGAACACCTCGCTCTCATCCGCACAGGAACTCCGAACCGACTTGGCCATCACTGAGCGGCCGTCTGGAACGCTTTCTCAGCAGAGTTTCCTCTTGCCTGCTAGGTGGTGTCGTGATAAGGCTGAAGCGGCAGGGGAAGTATGATACACGTTATATTGTCTTGCGACATTCAATATGCTGGCGTTCCATCGGCCTTGTCGACTCGGCCTGGGACCATAAGCACCGGGGTCGGCCAGGGACGTCTCGTGGTCGGAGCATAAGTGGCGGCGTGCCAGACTGGAAACGAACAATGAAGTGGTAGGTCAGATCTGATTACTTGCTATCCTATGGGTTTCTATAGCAATATCTGACTAGCTACCAAGTTCTCTGTCCAAGCCTCAAAATCCCTGGTGAGATGGAAGCGTGCCCTGCCTCCACCAGCACGTGACTGTAGCCCGCTTCCTCCAAGGGCTTCGCGCCAAAGCCCCAGCGATCACGTGGAGAGCTCCTCTGCGTTTGGTTTGGTCCGTTTAAGGCTGCACTGGCCAGTTCAGAGGCACGTCTAGATACCAATCTAAATCTCGGGCAGAGAAAAACAAGGGGTCGGCGTCTTGATTCGTTCCAAGTTTGATTTTGTGTTTTTCTTCGATACGTTGGGAGCGATACCCGATCGCCCAGGCGTATGTCGCGAGATACCCGTTATGGACAACGATTTTAACATTCTGTTTATTCGTGGCGTCGATGTCGATGTGCGACCACCCTGCTTCTATCCTGCGGCTTTTTCCAGACTTGATGATGTCCTGGATATGCACGGGCTGCGTTAGTTGGCCTTCTGGATCTTTTGGCTCGCTGTCCTCCGGTTCGTGTCCGGAAAGGCCACGTTCCGCAATCGGTCCAGCATCCCCGGCCTGGTCCGGGTTCCGCGGCAGCGTGGCACCAAGAGTCGTTGCAGCAAGGAAGACAAGGTTTATAAGACGCATTTTCGTAAATGTCGTACTCGTGGGGCACGATTTCAAACAAAGGAGTGTGTGGAAAGAGCAAGAGAGCGTGGTGGTGATTAGGTCTTTGTGAGTTGGATTTTTTTTTTTTTTTTCGAGCATCATTTCCTGTCGGCTAAGGCATCTTATATCTCTTTTGGCCTCGATACTATTGCTGTTCTGAAACCTCCATTCTCCTGCTTTCTAATACCATCAAGGACCTGAGTGGGACAGCTGAGGATATTCGTTGCGTAGAAGTGCTCCGTTGATTGGCTTATTTTGTATCAGACTTGCAGGGGCTTGCGCTGCGTTATATACATCTAACGAGTAGAGTTGAAAACTAACTTGACTTATATTAAGTCCAAGGTTCTCCGTACCTGAGAACAATACAACACCACCATGCACAAGGCTTCGCCCCCGGAAAAGGGGACATATCTCTGACTTTGGATTCCTACCGTATATGGGTAGAACAAGAAATTCACCAGCTATTATATATTTTGAGCGCACCGGTTTGTCTTGGTCACCTTGACCTCCCCCTTCGGCCCTGCTAACACTATGAGTCTTGTATTTGTTCATTTTTTTTAATTATATAAAGTCTGTCACATGTATCTATCTAATGGGCCGATTAGAGTAGGGACACGTGTGCCGACGAGGAGTCTTGGGGACTTGGGAAACTTTTCAATTCGAAACTGCCGGTCGAGAGCGAAACTGAGGTCTAACTAATCATCTAACAAGCTTTTCGGTCACGGTTTTGACCCAAAGGTCAGGTCTTTCACGGCATTGGGAGGGCCATTTTCGCGTATTGCGTGACAGTTAAACGTACAGAGCAAGGTGAGCATACACCACACCTGACACGCCTCGTGGTTACTGGCTCTCGATCTCCCTCGTCCCGCTAATAAAGTGTTGTTTCATCACACCGGCAAGTCCGGCGCATGACAGAGCCCACTCGACCCTACGTCATTATGAGGGACTACTCCATAAGGCAGGATATATTCATTCCAATGACTCGATCCTATATTCTGCCACCGTGCCACCATATAAATGGATGGCCACAGCACACGAAGCGGAGCCGATTTCGTCTACTATGAGCAACGGTCTCACATTAAAAGACTATATAGCTCTGCGCTCCTTGATTAAAAGGACAGATTTACCAAATCAATTCAACCCCATTGGATCCCGCGGCCTGGGCTCGACAGGTACACTAGTTGATATCAGTTAGTGCGCGGATAATATAATATGCGCTCAAACACAGTATGCGGCCGGCTTTCCTTCTTTTGACCGGTCCAGAACCGGAGAAGGACTTGCTGCGTGCTGCCCATAAGGCTAGCCTTGCGTGCCGATCCGCTCGACCCGCTCGACCCACTCATTCTAGCCAATTGAAACAGTCGCATATTGATGACGAGCTGCATCGACTCGAAGCAAAACATACGGGGTAGTGCTTATATCCTATATATCCCTATAGGTGCCTCTTCAGTAGTTGCTAATCTAGTGTAGATACACTTATCTAGCTGTTAAAGAGCAACCCGACTAGTAGAGAAAAGTAGGACTTGCCGATTTGTAACATCATTTAGGGCTTGTATTGTACTCTATAACGACCCACGTTGTAATCAAGTTAAGACTCTGCGACTAAAACATCGTGCCCTCACATGGATGACAATGATCACCGAGCAAAAACCAACATTTCCTTATTGCCTGGAGTCGTAATGACTCACGCGGGCCACCATTTCCGCCTGCGAACCCATGGCGGTTGTCGGGGGCAATGCCAGGATCCAGCAAGAAGCCACCATCCACATGTAGCAGCCGACTGCAGCCCGGCTTGGGAAAAGAAAAGGGTTGACGCTCGACCTACAGAGAGCAAAGACGATGATTCACAAGAAGAGCGGTGGCGTGGAGCCCCGAGCTTCCGGGAGATGCTGAATTGAACGGGTGTTATGTCTAGCGCCGACCGACTGTGGAAGAGGGGGAAAAAACGGCCTTTGACGTCCATCTCGTTGAGCTTGCGTATTGTGCTCGAGGCAAGTCGGGATGACCCGGCCTAGACACGACGCAAGTGGGGGACAACGGAGGAATCAAGTAGCGTTCTCCAGACCTTCTTCAACTGCCCTATTTTTGTTTGATCGCGGTCCTCGTTGACTATTTGAAGCTAAACAGAGCTGCTAGACCTTGTGCTCCATAGAGAAAATATTCCTACCCGCGGCGTATAGTCCACGAACAGACAGTCAAGCAAGCAAGGAAGAGTGACAGTCATCGCGCGGTTGAAAACATGCGCCGCTTCCCCCCATGCGCATGCCCCATACGTTACATACATGTCGTGAATCTCATGCGATCCTCATGGCATATGATGAGCCAGCCCTCAATCATATCGAAACCACGCTGTACCTGGATCGACGTCGAGCGGGACGTATATCAATGGCAAGGCCTAGACGCAGCGTGCATTCGATGACTCAAGTTTGCACGCAAATGTGATGAGGTATTTCTTTTAACGCCGACAATTGGAGATGGCGGAGCGGTTTCCTAGAGGTGCCTTGTTCAGCCGGATTGCTGAGTCCTTTTCGCTGGCTTGTATTGGGCCGTGTTTGACGGGAAATACGTGGGTGGTGGCCAAATGCAACGACAAACGATGATGGTGCAGCTGAATGGCAAAGTTATCGAAGTATATCATGTCCAAGTCCGAAGGCGACCAATATAGTAGATGTGGAAACTCCAAGCTTGTATAAAACCCCCTTCTCAACAGATCGGTAAGCCGGATGAGAAACCTGGAATCTACACATCACCTGTAGTGCATGTTGGCAACTTGCTTGGAGAGAGACCGGCTGCTCTGTACAATTCCATAACTCAAACACCCGCAGCGAAAGCGCCAGAGTTCTAGACAAAGGACCCCTATTCGCCGTTCGCCGAATCCGCCATGACCTTGCGTCATATCAAGCATCTTGCGGCGATGACCATCACAATCGAGCGCCCTTAGCTATCTGGAGCTGCAGCTCGCCGACACGGTGTAGATTTGAAATGCTGGATCAATTGCTGGAAACGGGAAGAAAGCTCACTTCAGACCACTGTGATACAAAGTTCGCCAAAGCGGTGGCCGTGGCGCCGAGTACAAGTTCGGTATCGCTATGAACCGCAGAGCTCTCTATTGCGCAGCCATGTATCTAGGTAATATTGCTGCACGGAGAAAAAGGTATATATTCCCGTCTTATAACCACGATGGAATGCGCTGCAGACTCTGCATTGCTTGTAATGGTCGTATGACCTTTTCGCCCCGTGGTCAAAAGGTAGACCTGGTCGCACCTGGTGATAGGCGAAGAACAAAGAAAACTCATACTTGACTCGAGGCCACAGTGTGGCTATACGCTAAGATGTGACGAGCTGAAGACCCAGGGCTGTCCTAGTTTCACTGCTTTGGTGATTACCTCTGCGTGATGTGAGCATGGCATGGAGTAGAGCTGCCGCGGCCATGGCATGCTCGCGTCGGCTCCTGATCCTAAACCGGGATGACGGCGAGCGTATTGGACTCGGCTAGCAACAGAATGCTGCACCGTTGCATCCTACAAGAGGCCCCGTTCCCTGGCCACATAAGTCGGCATTATACCATATACGTTGTAGCGGACGCCAACCAGCCAGTTGACAGATCTGATACCCGACTGTGTTACCAGACTCATGCTGAGCCTTTCGGCGAAAAAATAGTGTCCTGAGCGGCAGATGTACTTTTCTACCACGTACGCAACAGACGATCAGACGATAGGCTGCCCATCGCCATGGTCGGCTTCCATGCAAGGGAAGATCGGCCAACGCCCAAAGAGGTCTACAACCGGCGACTTTACTCCGAGTCGGCAATCTTGGCCACGGGCTCTATATTGTGCGTGCAAAGAATCACCATTCGCATGCATGGCGGACACGGGCTTATAGCAGCGCAGGTTCGGATACGACTCTGCCTTTGTAGGGACAACGATTGCCCGACAGAGCTTCAAGTCGTCGTTCAGTGTCCAACAGAGTGCTGCGGCCGACATATCGAGCAATATCACGTCGGCATTTCAGGCGGGCGCGTGTTCCGGCGCCTTGATCTGTTTTCCGCGTAAGTCTGCGGCTCCTTAAAGAAGATTGACAGACACAGTTTTTGCGCGAGTTTCATCGTTGCGAGTTGCTAAGTTTTCATTAACCCTTTGGGCCAAGATGCTGCGTAAAGTGACTGAGAAAATCGGCCGCAAATGGGCTTTGCAAGCCAACGTGACAATATTTCTGATCGGTGCGACGCTCATGACGGCCGCCACCCATCAGCTGTCTTATATATGTGAGTCCTGAAGCCCCGGGTCCCGTGTTTTGAATAATTGAACTGGATGATAAGAACCGCTTGCTCACACATTTTTCTACGTTCAAGATGCTGGACGCGCGCTTACCGGCATCGCTTGCGGTGCCATCACTGCGACGGTGCCAAGCTACATTGCCGAGCTGTCGGTGGTGTCTATCCGGGGCATACTCACGGGTTTTTTCGAAGTTGCCTATCAGATAGGTTCCTTGGTTGGCTTTTGGATCAACTACGGCATCAATCAGCACATGGATGTCGCGTCGACCGAGAGCTGGAGAGTGCCCATGGCCGTCCAGCTCATTCCGGCCGGCGTTCTTTTCATCGGCGGACTCTTCTTACACGAGAGCCCGCTTTGGCTGATGCGCAGGGGCCGCGAAGAAGACGCGGCAAAGGTTCTCGAAGCCGTGAGGATGTTGCCACGATCTCATGCCTGTATGCGCGCCCTATCCAGGTGCTCTGGCAAATGAAACACCCGAGGAACAGACTTGCTGACCATAGTTTTCCAGACGTCCAGGAAGATTTGGACATGTTGCGCGTCCGCCTAAAAGATGAGTTGAGAATAGCTCAGAGATACGGCACAAATTCATGGGCATTATTCCGTGGCGCTCTGTTTGAACTGTCGCAGAGGGGATTCCGGAATCGCGTCGTGTTGGTGTTTTGCGCTTTCGCACTGCAGAACATGTCGGGCGCGGCGGCTATAAACTACTACTCACCGACGCTTTTTGCCTCAATTGGCATCAGCGATGTGGCTCTGTACACGGGCATCTATGGCCTGGTAAAAGGTTCGTCTTCGCTGGCCTCAGCCGCCTCCTGTCTGGCTGACCACTTCGTGGGTAGCTGTCGCTTCTATCGCATTCTATGGCTTCCTCATAGATTCATGGGGACGAAGAATTCCTACTATCCTATCGTCCATGGTATGCTCCTGTTGTCTGTGGATGGTCGGTGCATACGTCAAGATCGGGCGCCCGGCGGATGCTATAGCGTTGGGCAAACCCATCTCGGCATCCACAGCAGCTGGTGGCAAAGCAGCAACTGTAACGATTATGATCTACTCCGTCTTGTAAGGCGCCGATTTGTTATTCTCTGAGTTGTGCATGGTTAGATAAGCTGATTGCTGTTCGTGGGGACGAGTTGGTCGTTTGGCTTGAATGGCATACCATGGGTTGTCTCTGCCGAGATCTTCCCAGGAGCATTGAGAAACTTGACGGGCACGTGGGCGGCCCTGATCCAGTGGTTTGCTTTGCCTCTCCTCCCGTCGGTATACGGCGAATATGGCTGATGAATCAACAGGCTCACGCAGTTCGCCATCACCAAGGCGCTTCCTTATATCTTCAATCTATTTGGCTATGGGACATGGTTCTTCTTCGCCTCATGGATGATTGTAGCGTCGGTTTGGGCCTTTGCGTTCCTTCCGGAAACAAAAGGCAGGACGATGAAGGAGATGGATGACATTTTGTAAGTTGTTTCGCTTTCCCTTCGTGTAGCGCTGTGACTTTCCTTCCACTAGTAGTAGAATAACTGTTCTTGTCTAACGGAAAACAGTGGCTGCAGTCTGGCTTTGCGCGGCCAAACGTCAATATGCCAGACCGGTGGAATGTCTTTGCGCACTCCAAGGGATGTACTGAGCGTCGAGGAGTCGGATAAGCGGTAGGCAAGCAAGATCGGAGTGAGTATACGGAGTAGACCAGCTTCTTCCCTCGCTCGCACATTCCATGTAAGAGATATCCGTATTCCTGATGGGCCCACAAGCCTGGCAGGTTGCCCAATGGGAGGCAGCTGCTTCGCTCGAGGCTGCGACTCTGTGCCACTTGCGTGGGTTTGTGGGTCGCTTAATAAATGAATAAAGAATATGGACCCAGCCGAGTCAGTAACCACCACTTGTCCACGGCTGACCACGGCCGTCTGGCCTGGAAAGCGTAAAAATTGCGACTACCTAGGGGAGTATCTGGGAGAGAGCTCAATGTTTCAAGCCTTTGGAGCCTTTACCGATTCTGAAAGCCATCAAAAAATCTCCTCCGTACTCGGTAGACGCATTCCATGACAAGACTTTAAAACAAGGCTAAGCTGCAGGCAGCCTAGGGATTCCCTGAATTTCAGATAGGGGCCTTCCGTACGGAAAAGAAAGTTTCGGATTTTTGTGCGTGGACACGAGGCAAGCAGGCATTATCTCCTCCGTTTCATTCAATGCCGGATCGGATTGGCAATTTCCCGCTAACAATTTGCCGTGGATAAAGGAGAAAAAAGAATCAAGCCAAAAGGTGAGACGAGGGAAGGGGCATCCCTTTGCCTGCGATAAGGCAACAGGCAGGTCGCAGGACCCCACACCTTCTTCGATACATGTGAGGTATATACAGACAGGCTGGAATGGCTAGTCTAGTATGCGCTTAGTGGCATTTCAGATTTGTACCGTTTTGTACAGCTGGAAACTTCTTGTACTTCTTATTATAGTGATGTTTGAACGTGAATTGAAAGTACCTTTTCCACCCTTGTTATGATTGGTTAGCTAACTAATTCGTGACCCAGCCGTTGCCTTATCGCAGGCAAAGGGATGGACGTCCCCAAACAGGTCGCACGATCGCAGCGGAAGTGCAAGAGGATGCACGAGCCCGTCTGGCGTGATTGTGTCGCCCCAGGGGGTTGACGGAGTAACCGTGGCGTGCATCATTGCCATGCGCGGAATGTGGAATGAAAAAAAAAAAAAACGAAAAAGAAAAAGAAAGAAATCACAAAAAGGAGACTATTTAGCGGTTGTACTATGTAGAGTTACCTGATATACTCTGTAATTTGCCGCACTTCTTGCTGTGGCTTGGACCGCGTACGGCGTGCGACGTCACAAGTCCGTCACCAATTTCGCCCCCTTTATTCCCTAGTCGAGCCAAGCAGTGAGTGTCATTTGTTTGCTGGACAATCGCGGATCCACACCCCCGTGTCATGGTGCAAATCGCCCGCAACTGACTCGTTCGTCATGGGGCTTGGCGGTTTCTGCGGGACGGCATGTTGGTTCGATAGCCTCGCAGGAACAGGAACTGTTTCCGGCTGCCTATCGCTGCCCACCACAAAACGATCAAAACGACAGCTATGCTACGAATTAAGCTCGCGGGCCAACCAGATTGGTGCGTGGCATGGAGAGGGTGTTTGATATTCACGGCTTGATTCCACAGTTGCGGGAGATAGTTTTTCATTTCAAAAATTTAAATCACGGATGGCTCGAGATCGGCTGAATCAAGCCGTATCCCTGTATACGCCTGGAGTGGAGGTCGTGCTCACGACTTCAGCTGTCGTCTTAGACAGTCAAGTGGGAAGTACGTACTCTGTACATGTCATGGGCCAGCCAGTGCCAGCCAGTGCCAGCCAGTGCCAGCCAGTGCCAGCCAGTGCCAGCCCGCAAGACCAGCACTTGGCACCAGACATTCTGATGACAGACAACTGGGCTGCCCTGTGCGCACTGCACAAAGGGAACAGTGTCCGCAATGCCCCGCCGACGCGAGGTACAGAGTACAGTCGAGGTTGGATTGAGTCCCAAGTACCAACTTAATCAGGAGGAATGCTGGTGCCGGGTTCGGGTTGTTCATCACGTCGTTGAAACGCCCCAACCCAACCCAACCCACCCACCACACCACCACCCAACCCCTGTGCCGATGCTTGGTGCTTGTTGTGTTAATCGACTGCCAAGTGCGTCTCTGGAATGCGACAGAGCGCGACATGTACGTCGCAGTAGTTCGTAATAGTCCGTTGGCCATTCATTCGCACTGGCATTGTACATTGGTTGCTGCCGTTGCCATCGTCTGTCTGGACTCCTGGTACTTGCCTCCTCAAAGACCCTTAATGCTCAGTCGTGCCTTCCTGAAACCTTCTTCTTCTCCTTGCTTGCGTTTTCCTGTCCGTTTGCTTCCACACACGCGCACACATACACACATACACACATACACACACACTCCTTTGCCCTCATCTCTGCCACCTTTCTTTCTTTTTGCTGCTTTTCCCTGCTTTTTGTTTGTTGCCTTTTGACAAGCTGAATTCCATTTCTTCTACGCCGGTCGTTGAACCAAGGCACCGACACAGACAGATCCCTCGTCTGCTTTCCCTCGTTTTACGGCGCCTCTGTACTTGCCCGCTTTCGTTGCTTGACCCGAGGCTCGCTTCATCTTTGGTCTGCATCTCCCACTCACAGCAGCCCTCTGCCAACCGCCCAATTAGTGTCGATAATCTCTCAGCCGTTCGTTGGTCCAGCTTACCTAGGCGTATCCTCATGCCCTGGGCAATCTTTGGATATCTTGCTGGCAGCTAGAACAAATCCTGTCAGATTTCTCACTTTGTTCAGGTTGTGTCTCAATAGAGTATCAGGCATACTCCCGGGGGTTTAATTTGAGTTTCGACATTCACGCGATCAAATAACACAAGAGAGTTGTAGTCTGGGCTGAGGAAAACCCTTCTGATCGTGTGGCATCATCATGGGGGCGCTTTTTCTCGGTCCCAAGCACTCGTTGATGATGCGGAGCCCTTTCCTCAGAGCGCTCGTTGCCGCCTTGTGCGTGCTTCTTGTTCTCACGGCCTTGATCCGGCCTGATGTAGGACCAGTTCGACACCGACTCTTTCGCAAACCAGTCATCAAAGCGAGCTACATACATGAGCAGAAGCCGCTTGATGACAATAGCAACTCCCCTGTCTCGGATGGATCTATTTTGTCAGATGGAAATCTAGTGGCCAGCAGAGTCAATATGAACTGCAGTGTTGACATGCCCCATTTGCAATATATCAGAGAAAAGTATGACTTGGATGAACGATTCCAATATATGAAGCGATATGTCCGGTTCACCAGGACTGAAGGGTTAGAGCGAAAGCGTATGACCAAGGTTTCTCAGAATCTCCTAAACGGCCCTTTCAAGACGGTGGATGTCAACAAACACTATGCGGAAGATGATTGTGATGCACCACTTGAATTCCAAGTTCCCGCATCGGGCCTGCCATCCACGGTTAACGCTTCCGACTTCATGTTCGGCGTCTCAACCACATACAAGCGGTTCATGGATCCGGAAACAACGCCTATCAATGAGTGGATTTTCTGGCTTACCGACAGCCGTGGACGCTCCAACGGTGGCAAGCTGCTACTGATGCTTCTCGACGCGAACGACGATGAGCTCCAGGAGGTGGCTAATCTACTCGGGGATGTCGGTATTGACGTGGATGTTTATCACTCGGATTCGTCTCTAGAGATGGCTGTCAGGTACCTGAGTCTGGTTCCTACGCTCTACACTCACCCCGACGCACTTGCCAAGAAGTGGCTGGTTACCTGCGACGACGATACCTTCTTTCCCAGCATGCACGAGTTAGTTGAAAAGATGGCGAGACACGACCATACCCGCGAGATGTATATTGGCACTTTATCTGAGGACACCGGGGCGCTTGAGAGACATGGATCGCAGGCTTTTGGCGGAGGCGGAGTTTTCTTATCTCTTCCAATGGCTGAGAGAATCACGGACCTCTACGACAGCTGTACCACCGAGCAAAAGATCTTGGAGTCCAACTCGGGCTGGGGCCCCCAAGGCGACATCATCCTCAGAAAATGCATCTACGAAAATACAGATACTCGATTGACCACCTTTTGGGATTTGTGGCAGCTCGACTTCTTCGGCCATCCCGCCGGATTCTACGAATGGGGTATCAAACCGCTCTCACTGCACCACTACCGAGGTGGAGGTTGGCACAAGGCCAAGCCTGGCCAGTATACCAAGATTGCGCATACCTGCGGAGAAGATTGCACACTGCAGCGTTTCCAGACCAAAGACGACTTTATCATTTCCGGCTATTCCATCGCCCACTACCCCGAAGGCGTGACATTTGACACCAACCAGGTCGAGGCCACGCTCCATGCTGCACCAGAAGACAAGGGCTGGAACCTTGACTATATGCTGGGACCTCGACGACCAAACTTGGAGAAGACTGGTAAGAAGATTGCCTGGGAACTGGAGGAGGCGGAAGTCCAACTCGATGGCTCCGTCCGGCAAACATATACACGAAAGCAAAATGATGGACGATGGGTACATTCTGATAAGCAGCCCATGAGCAACATAGACGGAATTATTGAGCTCGTCTGGATACCGTCGTCATGATGGAATAGACTGGATCCTCAATGAACCCAAGCACGATATCCATGCATCTCGTCCCACCCAGAGTGACTCTTGACCGCCACGACTCGCTCCGCCGATACGACCTTTTTTATTTTTTTTTTTTTTTTTAGCGAACGACCGACGGTCCGCGGCTCTAATTCATGTTCCAACAAGTAGTCGGGACCTCGATTCACTCTTTTCTTCCAAGCTCAAGCATAGCTTGCAGCCATATGATAGATTTGGAAGGGAATAGACCAAGTTGATGAGAGAAACAACTTGCTGTGGCGCACCTCGAATTGTACTCAAAATCAGCATGCACCATGTTCGCGACGAAGGGCGTTTCGGGAAAAGGACCTCGATGATTCTGCGTTGAAGAAGATTTTGTTTTCTTTTGGACGGATATCTTTACTTTTTATGCTATGTACAGCATCACCCATTGTGTGGGTCGTGTAATGTTTTGAAAGACATGAGGGAGACAGTTGTATCAAATCTATGGCAACTTTAGTAACCAGGTAGTTGAATGATGAATGTGCTGAAATTACGACGGACTCGCGACCTGCGTTTTATTGCCAGCTCTGGGTTTCAAGGACGGGGTTTGAAGTCGAGCAATTCCAGTCAAGGGTTCCCACGATGCAAACGAACACGGGTTCTTTCTTGTACAGGGAAGCGAAACACCCCGGTCCCCGCGCGTCGAAGCAAGCACTTTCGAATCGAACACTCTTTCATTAATCTCTACTTCAATTTACCATACAGCTGCGTAAACAGCATAGCCCATTCCCTTCATGCCATGAAATGATGTAGAAAAGGGGAAGCAAAACAGGCTAGAACAGGGTATAGCAATGCACCATAGGCACTGCAAGGGATGGAAAAAAAAAAAAAAAACAACGAGAACAACGTGAAAAGCGACGACTGATAAAGATTGCGATGGGGGATAGTAAGAAAGCCGATGAAGCGTTACAACGCTGCGTCTGACAGGGAAACAAGGATAAAACGCCGGCCCCGCTATGGCTATGTGCATGTCGCATTAGGCAGCGACCTAAGGCTCTCTCTCTCTGTACAAACAAATGATACTCTACACCAGATGCCGTTGCTAGGATGGATCAAGGCCAACTGCAGTAGGGGAAAAAAAAGAA